>MJUU01061407.1:1049-22992 GCA_002080025.1 Modiolus philippinarum
GAGAGAGAGAGAGAGAGAGAGAGAGAGAGAGAGTTACCGCAACGACTGAATTTATTGTCAATGCTGAAATCATATTAAAACAAGTCCGATTAATTAAGTTTTTTTTTTGTTTTGTAATACTTAAATGTGTTTTATAGGAATTAGAACATGTATATATTCACAATCGGATTTTTTGAATGCCCATTGAATATGACGTCTGAATATTTAGTTTATAAGATTATGTGGTAAGGTAGTATAGAGGGTAGAGAAATCAAAACTTTCAAGGGATTCAAAACTTGCAAACAAAGTTTCAGGCAATATGTGTTTTCTGTCATAAGATACTATATTTGACTTTTCTGTACAGACTGAACTAAAAGTAGGTAGATAGATAGGCAAGTAAAATACGAATGAGATTATTACATTAAACTATTGTATTATTTAAGGATACTTTGGTCCAAGCGATTCTTCCACAAAATTCGTCACAACTTGGCCAATTCGTAAACGTTGTGGTGATAAAAGAAGCAAGTGTAGTCAGCAAATGCGACAAGCACAAACATTTTTTGCAAAAAAAAAAAAATTAAAAAAATAAAAAAAAGGTAAGGTGCATGTATACAAAGTGTTCTGCAATGTAAATTGTAAGACACCTCTTGACTGCCCGGTCTGTGGTCTACAGTATGTGGGTGAAAGTGTCCAACCGTTCAACAAAAGTCTGAATGGACCGTAGTGACCTCAACAAAAGTCATTCCTGCCTGTCAGTCAACATTTCAAATTACCTGAGCATTCTTTGGAAATTTTGTAAGATCAAAAGTAGCCTTTATTGATCACGAGCGGGGTTACAGTGATAAAGTGAGACAATCAAGAGAAAGCTTCTGGATCTGAGAGTTATTACAGAGAGATGTGCATTATACCCGGATAGCATTAACAAAAAATCGTAGTGATTTGTTTTTTTATTCCGTTCATTTTAGTATTCATTTTCACAGTATTTGTTTATATATTTGTTATTTATTAAAATAGTGGCGTCTGTACATTATATGTCGAGGGGCTAATCTTGCGCCCACCCATTTTTCAGATTACCGGGTGGCAGTCAGTGCTCGTTTCCCATGTTGCCCAATCTGCCTTTATTTCTATATTTATTTCTACTTTTAGATAATTGTTTTTAATGGATTAATTTGCTCTCTTTCTGATGTAGCCTAAATATTGCTCACTGGATACATATAACTTTAACTTATCTACCAGTCTTGTTATGTGTTGTAGTCAGGTACAAAAATATTTTTGACAATCTTTGTGTATAAATTGTAATCTTGTGTCCAGGTAAAAAATCTTTGACAGTTGATGTATGTTACCTAATTTTTTACGATCAATCATCAGATCATGAGGGACGTTGAAAAAAGACTAGTAGGTCTGGTGAAATAACCGTCATTTGATTAATTTAGGTTCTTTTATTGCCTAAATTTTTCTATAAAAATTTATTTTAATGTTGTTGTGTATCACTTTAGACGTATATATATATATTTTTTTTTTTACAGTATTGTTAAATTTGTTTTCGATCCGACGTCTTATAGGTTTGTGCGTTGGCTATCTTTTCAGGCGTTTGTATCAGTAAAATAGAACGTTACTTTAAAGCTTAAAGTAATACAAACTGACTATCTGTTAGGTGTCAAAAATGAACTTGAAGGTCGATTTCCTCGAGATTTAAAACGCGACATTGTTGTAGCCCAAAATCTCCAATAACATATGTTTATATTAGATGAAAGAAACAAATTTGTATGGCTAACGGGAAACGAGTTTTAATGGTCACTTTGAAAGGCACGTAACCGGCATTGTTAAAAATTTAGCCTTGTTTGGTCAATCCCATGTACCTTTTCTTTTCGAAAAATATAGATCTTGTTTCTTTATGGCATGTAAAATGATGTCTCTTGACATTGTTTGTCTACAATGGTTCGCAGACAGGCTGTATTTTTAATCGAAATGCTTCCATTGACAAAGGATTTCGATATCCATTATCTGCAGTCACATGAGGTGAGCTTCGTTGATTTAGCCCCAGATGCACATGCTTGGCAGATCTCAAGGCGAACTTATACACGCTTAATAAAAGGTCTTGATGACACCGGTTAAATATACAAAAACAATGAGTAAAATCCCGAGGATTATGCTACCAATATCTATCTGAGCATATATGTCATTTAGAATAGGTATTTAGAGGGGAATACACAAGTGGAAATAGTGGCTCAACAAAAAATAATAAATGATTTAAACATTACTTACAAAGAAATGCCTAACTAAATTTGCACTACAGGAATGCCTTTTAAAATGGCATAGAAGTGTAAAAAATAATTTGTAAAAAGCACTACAAATCTAAAATAATTTGAATAAAAAAACTAATCAAAACAAAAAAAATATATAACAAAAAATAAATTGATAGGAAATGCTAACATCGAAACAGTAGGTATTTTACAGAACAAATTGTATTTTGAACTCTTTGACATATTCTATATCAAAATAATTTTTTAAGGTCTGTTTTGCTGTGAAATATATATATTGACAGATGTAAAATTCCAGCATGACAGCAATTTATTACTGATAACACGTTATTTAAATTGCGTATATTTACTTAGCTTTAAGATTTCATGACATTTAACAAAGTTTTTCTACTTAAAAGTAGACTTCGACGTACACTGGAATCAACATATTTTGATAAATTACAATTAATATCTCCCACGTACCTTATTGAAACGATATTGATATGGTATCAGGATATTATTTTTTCAACGTTTCTGTGAAAATGCTGCATCCTCTCTATTGATAATGTCTTGTACAAATTTTCAATCTTATATTGGAATTTCTTATTCACACACATAAATCTGATGATCTCTTTTTTTTTTAGCAAATTCAATTTATAATAGACTTCGCTTAGACAACCTGAAAGTTTATTGCTTTTTTGTACGTTGTAATTATTTCAAGTTTTATTTATTTTTTTTTTAAATTATTTGAATCAAAGTATAAGTAGTGCGACAATGTTTTACCAGTAGCCTAGGCTGTATCTCATTATTCACTAGAATAAATCACGACTGGGTTGTATTTTCAGAGATGGCGTTTACATTATTCGCTAAAAATTCGACCAGTCAGAAATTTTGCAGACAAATGCATAAAAATCCTATAAACAAAATATTCAAGTCATTTTGAAACACTTCAAATATAGAAATTACTAGAATAAATTACTACTAAATTGTTTTTAAGAAATTGTGTTCATACTTCAAACTCAATGTCTAATAATGTCTAATTTTCCGATATTAATTTGCCACAAACTCATAACCAGTGTATAAGGTAAACATTCAAATCATTTCGAAGTACTTCCAATATGGAAATTACTAGAACAAATCATTACTTGATGTCATTTCCAGAGAATGTGTTCACTTTTAACAATCATAATTCTATTTATATGTTATTATTTGGCCGAATATACTGGGCAAAAACTTAAGAATCATATTCATATATCTTTATTTAGTCTTGAAGCATGGGCAAAACCACTCTTCCGATCAACATGAACTTTTGCACAGTGCATACACTACCATTATGAATATATTTTGCAATTTTCAGCTTATCATAATTTTGAGAATCAAAAAAAAATCATGATTTTGACATTTTAATCGAGTTTTTCGATCTTTTGACTGTCTACAGACTTCGATCCACATAAAAATTGTTGAACAGTGGCAAAGAAATGGGTACTCACATAAGGGAACCCATTTTGTCCTACACAAGAATTTCCACTTTTGTTTGGGTTATTTTCAAAATTTGGGTATGGTGCTCATATTAATCATTTTAACATCAAGACACAGAAATTGTGGAAGAAAAGGCTTAACTGAATCGGTTCCTGACAGGAAATTGATTTGTTTTTCAGGCGGGTAATTCTTTAGGTAAAATTCAAATTTCAAAAATGTGTGTTTTCGAGGTGGCATGACCAGATGGAAGGTTGAGCCCATAGACTTTTTTCAAGTGTCTAACCTGACAATCTCGAAAACATCAGACGTGAGGATCAACGAGTAATGGATTTTTATGATTAGGTCGAATTAAAATGTGTTGTAAAGCGTGATGCATTTGTAATGGAAATGAAAAACCTTGATACCTGACTTTTTTGTTGAGTATATTTATAAAAAAAAAATGTATCGAAAATATTGAAATCATTCGATACACTTCAAACATGGAAGTAATTGGAGTGAATCACTACTAAATATATATATATAATTTTAAGAGATTTTTTTGACACTTCATGCCAAATTCTACAAATCATATATTATGCGCCAAAATATATATTTAAAACATCATATCGCAGACATTCAAATCATTTGCATGCACTATAAGTATAAAAATTACTGGAATAAAGCGCTACTAGATGTTTTTTTCAGAAATTGCATTTACATTTCACATCAAAATTATATTGATCACATATTAATTTACAAAAAAATATAATAACTTTGTATCGCACGTATTTATATCAATTCGAAATAATTCAAGTATCGAAATTAACACAAGGAGTCAATTATTGATGTTTTTTTTTTTGTTTTTTGTTTTTTTTTATAGGACTTATGTTGACATTCATATTCCAAAATGTGCCAGTTGAATATAACTTTGCCAAAAATTCATAAAACATTTTTCGAAGCACTTCAAATATAGAAATTATTGGAATTAATCATTGTCAGACTATATTTTATTAGCTTTTGTCGACATATTTGAATATTGCTAGATATTGCTGTATATTGTGTAAAAAATTTACACTTAAACGATATTTTGCAATACATCAGAATACTGTCAAATGATCAATCCTTTGGAACCATTTCCCGTATAGGAATCGTTAAACTTAAATAATGGTAGATTGTATTTGATTTGATGCAAATAAATTATCTCTTTAAAACTGATTATTAAGATCATGCTGCAAGCACATATATAATTTCTTGCTGATCTAACCTCTGTAAAGTGTTATTAATATATTGGCATGATTCTTCACAGATTTTTACATTCATTTGAAAAAAGATTTTAAGTATAATTGTTTTGAAATTTCAAACCACAGACTGTTCAAGCCTGTCCGCATATCAGCCAACAGAACTCGACATTTAAAAACAAATCAAATCCACCAGTAAAAGCTACAAAACTATAAATCTTGAGAACATTCTACATAGCAAAACAGTGACTCCAAACATTCCACCTAATTTCAAAGACCAGTCAGTTCCACTTATCTCGTATTCTTACACAAAACCAATTGAAACTACCATTTACAATTACAAACGGATATTGCGTACTTTCCAAATTGACCACTCTGGAGCCAAACCACCTGATTGCGGTTACTCCTCTTCCACATTTAATTACATTTTGGTAGAGATACCTGGTGACCTACAAATCGTAGACAACTTGAAACTACGATATATCCTCTTAGATGTTCCCAAATTCCGTCAACCACAGCACATAAACTGGAAAAAGAACTTCAAAATTTTAATGGACGTAGTTTAGGACTTTGCTAGGAAGTGGGCAAAGAAAGAAAATAGAGAATGTTGAGACATTATACGACCGGATCATGTCAATTCGATTATTTCTTACAAATCATATCCAGCGCTTGATAACAATAATGAAATCAAGATATCCCAATACTTTTGATGATCCACTTGACATTAAAAATCCTACCAGCTTCCATGAAAATGAAGTCGTTCTCCTTTCCGACAAAGCTTCTTACGACGTACTGTTCATGTGTGAGAAACACTATCTGAACTGTCTTTGTGAAGATATGGGTATTGATAGTTCCTCAGTAAACTCCACTAATACCCCTACTTCAATATCGGGGGTCGAGATTGTTATGAATCTAACTTTGTTTTAACATTCTTTGGCATCAAAGTCGATGATGAAAACAATCAACTTCTTAACATCTACTGGGTATCTCAACTTCATAAGATTAAGTTTGATATTTCTTGAAAAATTACTGTGATAAAGCTTACTCGAAATTGTGTGAATCACATGTGAATTCTTAAAATTTTCAAACGATCTGTTTGAATAGCTGTTCTCATTCAGTCTCATCCAATATCAATAAAACTTTTGAATGTTTCTTCTATTTATACAACCCTTCCTCATAATCACTGTCGACAAGCGGATTACGACGATCCCAAAATGGCGACGTGAAAACATGGTCAGATTAACATTCCCTTCTATTCATTTAATACTCAATGACACACATCCGTACTTGACCATTGCGAAGGTCTTTTGATCAGTGATAGGCTATTAACATGATTTTAATCAACATTCATCCGTTTTAGAGAAACGCGCAACAGAAATATATTGGAAGATAATCGTAACTCGAATATTTTTTAATGAAGGATTATCGTAACTGGGGATACTGATCATGGTAACTTTCCTTTTTCTATCGGGACACAAAAACTATTTCACAACTGTCTTGATAATTGGACTTATTTTTTTATCATGGATTAGCATCTCCGACCTATCTAAACGGTCGAAAATAAAAATCAAGCATCGGTCTCGTGCATGTTAGGTGCATGTTAGGTGCGGTTAGGTATGAAATGAAGATTTGCCGATTAATAAAGGGGGCAAATAGAACACCGAATTGAGTGCCATTCTCTGTAAGAATCAGGCAGGGCATGAATCGTGATTTAAAGAGACACACGTGTGAGGTGTCAATAATTCTAGATATTTTGTTTTATGAAATACATGATAAAATTTGGTTTCAAAGGGCGATTATGTAAGCGAACTTTCTTTCCCGCTAGCAGAATTTCTAGATATATAACAACCGATTGTATTTCTATCGTCATGTTCGTTCAGTACTCCATTGTAATTAATTCATGTCTCAAAAGATGATTTATATAAATCATATTTTGAGGCAAACCATCTTTTGAGACAAAAATCTACAAACAATAGGCTCTCAAGAGCCTGTATCGCTCACCTGGGCCATGGCTGACACAATAAGTCAAAATAATCCTATTATTTTAGGGTATATATATAGAAAGTAAAACAATAGTAACTTCGGTATTCAGTTATTTATACCTAAAATTCTATCAAGGGTTTGTAGTTAAAATTTACAAAAAATAAATTTATGATTCACACCTATTTTTATCTTGAATATTATATTATATGTCTTTGTCAAGTGAAAGCCAATTTCGTGTTAATGATAACAGGATTTCGTTTACTAAGAATGCTAGTAAAATATTCTCATTTTTAATAGTTTCAATAGGACGACCATGGCCAGTTATTGCAAATAAATGTCTTAGAAATAGATGCTGCATCTCAGTACTATACACAGAAATAATCAAAATTTTGAACTGGAACTTTATGCTACGAGAGACGCAAAAGCGAGATTTAGGGATAGTGTTTCCGTCGAATACGAAACGTATTACCTATCAAAAATAGTCCTTAGTCATTTTAGTATACAATATAGCAGCCTACATAGAGTGCATACAGCAGACGCACTGGTGGTTGTATAGAAGGCTAAATTTCCTGCCCCTACCCATGTCTCCCCTTTTCCAATGCCAATCAAAACTCGTTACCTCGGTTGTCCCTCCAACTTCATTTATTTTACTAATTACAATTTGAATTGATTAACTTGTTTTGGTCATGATATAGCTGAATTATTGCTCACTGGACGTTAAACTCTTTTCAATCAATAGAGTGCATCCATTTTGATGTAAACATTTGAAGCTTTTTAGAAGTTCAAAATGGTTCCCATCGTTAAAGAATGAGATCCGGATCGGAGGAAGTTTTAATGAGTGGTTTATACTTCTATGGATATTTTTTCTCATATTTTATGTAGTAAGTTAGAGAGTTATGATACTCACAGACACAGACACACCATTTTAGTAGTTGCGAAAGATAAAGAATATTCTGCTAAGAATCACACTGATTCAACGTGTAGGAAAATATCGAGTTATTGAGATGTAAGATGTTTTAGATTGACAATATTTTTGTCGAATTGGAAGGGCGGGGTTCCCAAAAGCCAATAGTGATTCCTATGGGATCTATCTTGTGTACCAATAAAAAAAAGAAGGGAAACGGGGAATGTGTCAAAGAGATAACGACCCTAAGGGGAGCAATAACAACTCAAAGCCACCATAAGATCTTCAATGAACGGTGAGGAAACCCCACACCCAACGGTAGGTCGGAGTTGGCCCCTAAATAAAAGAGTAATCAAGTTCAGCGAAATAAGCATCTTCCTAGACTCCGATAGACATAAAGTGAACTAACTAGAAAACAGACAAGACACACAAAGGCTTAATAAATTTCCTGACTTAGGACAGGCGCAAACCTGCTGCGGCGGGGTTAAACTAGTTTTGTTGGGCCCAAACCTTCCCCCTAGCCAATGTGATCAATAAAAAAACAATAGTAACAACAGTAAAATTCAGTTAGCAACAGGACTGAGTCAATTGTGAAAGAACTAAATATACGGACATAAACATGAAATCACAAGAGACTACTAGCAATTAACTGACATGCAAGCCCGGACCATTACCAAACAACGGCAGTAGAATACCGAAGGAACAAGGGAAGCGATGACTACAAAAATCGAAGTCCAAAGACATGGCAGAAACGGTAACAGATAAAAACAAAGACAAAACAAGGACGTGAGACAGCTACAATGCACGGAAATAAAAAGATAACATTAAGAACTAAGGCACTCATAGTGTGAACTCCCATGAAAACCGGGAGTGACATCAGGTGCTCCGGAAGGGTAAGCATGTCCTGCCCCGCTAGCGACACCAGTCACACTATCAGTAAGGCATAAAGTGTTTGGAAAAGGTCTGTTTCGTAGCGGATTGGTTAATGTCATTTTCTAACCAAACGACAAATAGAATTATGTACCCTCAGTATACAGCTTCCACCAAGATCCCTTCCCGTGAGGAGTTTAGCATACAGATTTCATACATATACCAGAATACATAAACAGAAAAGACACACAAAGGCTTAATGAATTTCCTGACTTAGGACAGGCGCAAACCTGCTGCGGCGGGGTTGAACTAGTTTTATTGGGCCCAAACCTTCCCCCTATAGCCAATGTGATAAAAAATAAAAAATAAAAAAAACAATCGTAACAACAGTAAAATTCAGTTGGCAACAGGACTGAGTCAACTGTGAAAAATGAAACTGAAAGAACTAAATATACGGACATAAACATGAAATCACAAGAGACTTCTAGCAGTTAACTGACATGCCAGCTCCAGACCCATTACCAACTGACAAATTAAGTTATGTACCCTCAGTATACAGCTTCCATCAAGATCCCTTCCTGTGAGGAGTTTAGCATAATGATTTCATGTATATACCGGAATACACAACCCGTGTCCATGCAATACAGATTTTAGAAATTTAGAATGTGTTTAGTTAAAATGCAAAGACCCTATCAAAAAATCAATGTTAATACCAAAGAAGGCCATAAGTAATGACTTGACGACAATACCGTAATTATAACCCTTATGAATTAGACGATTTAAAGGTTTTATAAGTTTGTTAGGCGAGTGTAAGTATTTTTTACTTTTATGTAAAACATTACCATAAAATAAGGGGTGTGAAATGCCAGCCTTGATAAGATGTTTACAGGTTGCATTGTATTTACGAACTAAGTCTTTATATCGATGATAAAATTTAGTAAAGGTTTTAACTAGTTTATGATAACGAAAACCTTGATGTAATAGTTTTTCAGTTATGAAAAGATTCCGTTCATTAAAATCGCAAACTTTATTACATACTCGAGCAAATCGAACAAGTTGAGATATGTAAACACCATATGACGGCGCTAATGGAACATCACCGTCCAGAAATAGATAATTAACTATGGGAAAAGAAAAATCGTCCCTTTTATCATTAATTTTAGTGTCTAATTTACCATTCGTTATATCAAAATTGATGTCTAAGAACGGACAATATCAGCTTACATTTTCTTTTAATTGTACGAGTTCAGGATTAACAAGGCTTAAACAGAGAAAACAAAAACATTTTGCCCAATCCTACAGCCTTTCCATAAAGTGTTGTTATCTCTTCCTTGATTGAAACTCTCCAATCAACTGGAGGAACAAACACTGTTCGCTTCCGATTATCACTCGTACGGTTGGCTTAAAATACACAACTTAAGCCTGAATACATTTTAACTCTAACAAAATTAGTGCAGTGTCAGTTACATTGGTTTTTGTACCAATGACATAGTAATTTAAATATGAGCAGTGTTATGAACTGCGTTCAGGACGAACATCACTTGTTGGGTTGATAACCGGAACTGTTTTATAGTATTTAAATGCAGAAAGCGAAATATGGACCAAATGATTTTTTGAAGAGCCCTATAATTTCAGCTTCCACTACATAGACGATGAACTTTCTTTTAATAAACCTAAGTTTAAGGAATATTTATATAAGACATATACCCCGAATGAGCTTGAAATTAAGAAACTACTGATAAAATAATTCAGCTTCGAACCTAGTTCTTTTGTTGTATATTGACTAAGATGGACGTTTGGAATCTAAGCTATATGACAAGTGTGATGATGTTAAGTTATAAAATGAAAACGGATATTTTTAGCTAGATTCACGTCCTCCTGGATTTTAAAATACCGATTTTTACTTTATCCGGGATTGACTCACTGACATTGTGATGGGTGCTTACCTTTCTGGAGCTCCTGATGGCATTCTCGTTTTATTGAAATTCACCCTTTGAATGCCTTGGCTTTGACTGTTATATGTTTTTATTTCTTTGTCTTGTAGCTGTCTAATGTCATTGTTTTTGCATTTTCGTTTTTGCCTTTCCCTGGACTTTGAATTTTTGTAATTGTCAATCCATTGTTTCTTCGGTATTCAACTGCCGTTTTTTGTATAGTAGATATATTAAGTTAATTTGTTATTCTTAATTTCAGACTTTCCCTTTTCTTCTCTTTTTTTTTCTTCGTTATTCTCACGCTCATGTTGCACACCACTGTCTACAGATGTATTCCGACATTTTAATGAAATGAAATTAAAAATGACGTGTGACGGATGACTTATGGAATTGAATTGGCTAAATGATGAACGATGACAAATGACGAGTACATTGAAGCTCTGACGGATGAATGATGCCTTAACTTTTGACTGATCAGTGACTGGTCGATTACTCTGTATGGATCACACAAATTGGAATGTTTAAAAATCCAGGGACTGTATATTTACAAATATTATTTAAGAATTGATTTGAAGATTTAGACAACCAGCCATGGTGTACTCAATGCCAAAATTCTAATTTCCGATCAGCTGTGAAAGAGTCCAGTGATAATCTCAATCATGCATATCGCCGATTTTTACAAAATGTAAAGAAAGCAGCATCATTTCAGTGTTGAAATTCGGTTTCCTGTTCTCTTATTTGATGTCATCTAATTTCACTCTGCTTTCTGAGAGTTCAAACTGTTAGTGCCTTAGTTTTTGTGTTTAATATGTAGTGTTCGTGTGTTTTGTTGGCATGTAGTGTCATTGGTCTTCCGTCTTCTGGTTTTCTGGCTTTTGCCTTGTCTCTAGACTTTGATTTATGTAATTTTGTGAGTTAATCCTAAGGTTTTAGAATTAACATAGATTTAGATGATAGTTATTTAACAAAGTGTACGCATAAGATATTATCTCTTTCACAAGTATGCTATATCTAAGTGTTGTTTTACCAACCCCACACTGCATAAGAAGACAAATATATAAATATAAATCTATAGGAGTCTAGGATGATGTTTATTTCGCTGAACTTGATTGCTCTTTGTTCAGGGGCCGACTCCGACCTGCCGTTGGGTGTGGGGTTTTCTCACCGTACATTGAAGATCTTATGGTGGCTTTGAGTTGTTATTACTCTCCTTTTGGTCGTTGTCTCTTTGACACATTCCCCGTTTCCCTTCTTTTTTCTAAATTCCTTTATTAAATATTTTATGAAAGGATATGCAGTAAATGAACATGATACCATAACACATACATGTATGTTAACTCCACCTGCAATAATTTAAATGAGCTGTATGGCCATTTTGGAAATCAATTTCTCATCAGCAGTACCAGAACCCAAACATAGGAAATCCACAATTCCAAAAAATGTTTACAATGCATAAAACCAAACGAAATCCGAATAATCAGTAATACCAAATATAGATAAGGACAAAACTACGATGGAGGGAGTTAGTTGTTAGGTTTTAGAATATACATAAAATTAGATAATAGCAATTGAACAAAGTGTACACATGATATATTATCTCATGTACAAGTACACCATATCTAAGGAAAATAAAAAGCATACATTTCTAACACGGGGCATTGTTTTACCAACTACACATTGCATTTAAAGACAAACTCCTGTATTGAATATTTTATGAAAAGATATGAAGTAAATAAACATGAGACCATAACACATATGTTTACTCCAACAATAATACTGCAATAATTTTAATGAGCTGTACCGCCATTTCGGAATATCAGATATGGCTCAATACTAAAACATAAATTCCATAGGAGTTAGATTCAAATTTTGTATTTTGAACTTCCTTTTATTGTTTAAAATAAATGAACGTCATTTAGCTGATTCAGAAAATGTTGCCAATGATGACGTATATTGTTTTTCCTTAAGTCTGCTGATTTTGAAATTGACGCGCTGAACTCTGTCGGCCCTTGGTGTACACGTATACTTTTGCCATATTGTTTTGTTAAGTGATTTCTTTGCTATATAACAAACAAAAACCATAGTCACAACAAAAGAAACAGTGATAGCAACGGTAATGGTCATTACTGTTGAGAAAGGGTGCTGAAAAAAAGAGGAAAATATTTTTTGATATTGCTGAAAAGATCAAACTGAGAAATTAACTAAATGTATTTGTACAATATTCACTGTATTGCCCTATTTGATTCTTAAATTTGTATTTTAAGAATGAATATCGAAAGTTTAACATCTAAGGTGTCCTTCTTTTTTATTTTAAAATCCTTTGTTGGTATGATTTATTTTAAACTTCGGCCTGTTTCATTGTTGAAGGGACAGGTGTTGATTAGAACATTTAATCAGATAATATAAAACATTGAAATTTTTTAATGATATTTATTTTTTAGCATAAATAAAATGCAAATATTGTATTTTATTTACGGTTTATGAAATATACGGTGTAACAAGGTTAGAGGTATCCAACACATAGAAAAAAAATGATATTGTTGTAATATACAATTATAAAAACATGATAACAGTAAACACCTACAATGACAGGGAATCTACAATCACCTGCCACAATTCACAAGTGAACATCTTAATAACTTATGAAATCCCATGTGTAGTTTTTGCAATATCAAGTTATAGTGTAATAAAAATTATAACGACACGAATATTGTTTTTTTTTTCCTTCTTTTAAGCTCTTTCTTGCTCTTGATCTTTCCTCTTGTTTTTTTTACAAAAGTACAGCGTGTTGACTCTCAATTATCAAAAAGAATTCAATCTTAACGGATGTACACGCTAGTGAAACGAACGGAAAACGTGCCCCAAACGATTTATTACGATCACTTTAAATTCAATCGATTGTTTAAGCCTGTAATTGGTGCATATGGGGTACCGGGTACGTAATACATAATAAAATACATGCAAGAATATTTGACTTGATTCACTTGGAAAAAATTAACGAAAATCAAGGGAAGAAGGAACGAAAAATGGAATGCACGCAAGAAAATGTATTGTTGAGCGTTCTACCAGCTGTAATTATAAGAATGAATTTATTAAATTGAATAATAACGTCTGAAAACATAATCTTGAACAAGATTATGATTTCGACTATCAATAACGATCGTGGCATTTAAGTGCAGTAATATTCCCACACCCTCGGCATATGGCGCCTACATTTCAAAATTTATTCGCTATTGTTGTACATGTAATTTGTAAAGCAATTGTGTGAGCTGAGCAAAAGGACTGTCTAAAAACTTATACAAAAAGGTTATGTTCAACCATTCTTACAATTCCCACTATAGAAAGTTTACTGTTACCTAAACGATTTGACAGATCGTTGCTATTTTACAAATTTGCGAATTAGAATAAACAGTTTTGGTAGATCTGGATATTATTACAAAACTGACAAACATTGACAATGCAATGGATTTAATGCGTAGATCAGATCATGCATACTCTTCCAGTACACCTGATGATACCCCTAGTGTTTGTAAGGTAAAGACTGCTTGTGCTTAAGTTTTGTGGCTTCCGGACCACTTTTGTTTGCTTGTTTTGTCCTTGTGATCGTGTCTTCATTTGTGTAATATCCGAATTTTTTGGATCTTTGATTTTAGAATCTCTCATTTTTGTTTGCTCCGGTATCAGTTTGACGATATATTCTTCAAAGATTTCTGACTTTATATAACATAATGTTTCACACTCCTTATTTTCTTTTCACTGCCATCTGCAGATCTTAAATTTCGGGAAGCAGCTTTCCCGAGTTCCTATCGTTATTTATGTTTGTCTCTTGTTTTCATTATTGTTTTTCTGGTGCAGTTTGCTTGTAAATTGTGGCATGTGATTGTAGTTCCTGGCCATTGTAGGTGTTTGCTGTTATCCTGTTTTTGTAATATCTTTTTGAAGAGAGAAATACGTGATGATAAAATTAAATGCATGCTCACATATTCTAATGCTGATGGTGTAGGAATCTTAACCGAAGCAACAACAGCTCCATTACCATAATCGATTGTACACTGTCCTATCCAATCATCTTCATCGAGAACCGTGACACGCACAGAGGGTACGCAACAATCACCACTAAGCAAAAAAAAATGCATAAATGGTAACTGGCATTTAATTTTTTTTTAACATTAAATGATATATTTATTCCAATAATATGCTTGTTACAGTTATCATTAAGAGCCCAAGCTACTCTTAATGTTCCCTGTTACACTCCACTAACTACCCAGGGTTGTAGTTAGTTGTAAAATTTTACATTCATATATCATATGATTAAAAATATAAACATTCAAATCACATATTATTAATATTTTGTTTTATCAAAGCTAATTTTTTATTACAACTCCCAAATCCTACACGTAAATTAAAATCTTGAATAAATAGTTTGTATAGATCAACGTATTTCGTACGTTGTTCCGAAATATAATTAGATTTATATAAAGTGAAACTGATAATCGTTAAGACATTTAAAATCTTAAATATATACTCATCTGATGTCAAAGACCAAATGATTTAATCGAAGTCATCTTTACACTGAGGAATTTGACCATTACAATCTGAGTGACACACAAAACTGCATTTAAATTTTAATGTTGAAATTAAGGCCCCATTCAAGGGGTATTTTTAGGCAGCGGTTTTCAAATCTATATAAATGTTCTTAATATTCACACAGACCGTATCTAGAATTGCTTTAATTTGTGATAGTATGTTCTGTGTTTGCTTTCAAATTTTTCTCTTGTTAATATTTTCTTTAAGTAAACCTTTACTTTTCAAAATTAATTCCGAGAGGAATAATTTCTTCAGTTTTTAACTCTGATGCAATATTTTTATTCATTACATGTAGGATTATTCAGATATGCGTACTAACAAACGAGACCAAGTCATTGCTTTCGTATTTTTTTGTTTTACATGTAAGATCTTAGTTGGGTTAAAGGAATTTGTGTTCCCTTTTGTATACCTCCATCAATTAGAAAAGTAGGGTATTTTTGCTTTTCAAAAAATCTCTTTAGTTAATGTAATAGTTGTTCCTTTTCCGATATAACAAATACACCTTGAGAGACAAAACGGAATGTTTCGTTTGATATGCGATGGAACGTACGTACTAGTGCATGTCTGTAATTGTTGCTCCGGCTTTTGTTATCAGGGTATCCAGGAAGGGTCATTCCTTTTCAATAAATTTGATATTGAAATGAATTGCAGGATGGAGTTCATTTTTGAGACGCTTGTATTTTTCTAAGGGGTTTTTTTTAAATCAAAATAATAAAGCAGTCATCCAGATATCGTTTCAATTCTGATTTTACATATTCTTTGAGTTTTGGTGCCCATTGCAGAACTGGAAATTTGAATGTAAATATTTGCCGTCAAAGAAAAATATATCACTTTCTTGTACGATTTTCAATACTTCAAAAATGAATACTTTTTTTAAAACGAGGATCGATTTTTTTGTCATATTTATCAAGCCAAAATGCAATGGCAATTTACCCGGGACTATACTGTATTTTAATATATAGCTGACCACCTCAAAGCTAACTAATAATGCATTACAATTTGACACTCAACACTGCATTTACATTTTATGTTGCCGATGAGCCCCATTTTTACATCTCTTCAATTTAACTTAAATCAAAACATTGGATAGCAATCTCTGTGACATTTCGGAATTATCATACGTAAATGTAGAAGGACAGTCAGGTGGGATAGTAAGGTTTTTGCCTTAACTAACTAACTTACCTGACTGCCGAGCTTCATTTAAATGTACGTTCCTGACTTTAATCATACATAGCGCCGTTTGATTTTTTTTTAACTGTTGTGCTTGGAAAACAAGTAAGATAAATCTATTTGATGGTGTTTTTACTTTTCATGCTTAGATATAATAACCTATTTTTGGCAGATGTAATATTCTTCGCTCTAAAATCTAACGTCAAAAATACTAAGTTTGTTAAACGTTTGGAGATGTAACGGTGCAACAGGAAATTTCTTTTTGTAATTTTGCTATCCGAATATATATAAACTTTTTTTCCTGGATCGGAGTGGGTAAAACACTATGTTTTTTTTGTAAAATAACATCAAAACTCGTAAATATAAAGTGATTCAAGAACAGGGGGATAAAAAGTATGAAAAAAGCCTAACTCTATTGTTATCATGATTTTGTTTCCAAAATTAAGACTTTGAACACTGAAATATCCACGAGACATTTTGATGAATTACAATTGCATTAATCTACAGTTTTGTTCGAAATGAAATATATGTACAAAATATACAGTTTAACGATAAATGTACAAAGTTGTTTGTAGTGATTAAAGGGTATCATTTTTTTAAGTTGTCATTTTCAAATGATTGTTAAATTCATCATTGATTTGAAAACCAGGACATTAGTCTATTCCGTTTTTATTTATATACATACTTACAATAGTTTTACTTCTAAGGGACCAGACGTCAAATTTGTAAAGTTTCTGAAATCTAGATATACCGCTGGGTCATCCACGTTTACACTTTGTAGTCGTACACCGGAGAATAAAACATCGGATATTGCAGTCCATTTGTATAAAGAACAGTTGGCTGTATTCAGTGATGACTCACTGCATGATCCAGAATTATTTCGTATTGAACATATGGGCCGTTCAACATCAGTTACCTGTGCAAACGAAACCGTCAGAATTTGTTAAATCCGAAAAAACAAAAACAAAAACAATAATAATAAAAACAAATTAAAAAACAAAAATAATAATAATAAAAAAAGCACACAAAAACCAAAACAAAAAACAAAACAAACAAGAAAATAACAATAACAAAATAACCCACAAAAGGAAGAATAAGAAAACAATCCATTAAAAGAGTATTAAACATGTTAGAATATCATTTGCATTTTGAAGTTTTTTTCACTGTTATTATTTAGCCTGAGGTCTAACTAGTTTATGCAACCCATTTATAATTTTTCCTATGTCTAAAAGCCTATAATAAACCTTTTTGTTCAATCTTTACTTTCCCGTTTATTTGCCTCTTATGTCTTAAGAGAAATTGAGAATACTTGTATCATAAAAGTTTCAATTAAATAAAGCATATCCTCACGATTGCGAATTACACGCATAGACTTTGCGTTTCAAATATAATCGAAAAAATACAAACCAATAGTTTTGTTGTCTTACTCTGTAAAACATCCACAGAAGATAATGTTGTTACTGTAACTGTAAAGGTCCTAGAAGAAAATCGTCGTATTTTGTATATTCGTTGCATATTATTTTTCGTCTTCCATTGCTCATGGGATATTTTCATTAAGAGTTTATTAAAATGATACTGAAATGTATTATTAATTTGCAAGCCGTATATGTTATATCTGTTATTTCTCAATAAGATATAATTAAAGGGTCTATAATTTGTTTAATCACATGCAGCATACTATAAAAATAAAATTTGGAATACAACTGATTGGTAATATTTTAATTCTATCGAGTTTTACATTTATGCTTGAAAGACAAAAAAAATATCATTAATTGAAATCTACAACAGCAAAACACAGAAAGAAAAAAAAATGCAGGTATCCTTACAGTATATTATTAATGACTAAATTATTTTATAATTTGCGTAGTATGAGGCACTACACCGACGTGATTGGATGGATTTGCTTCAGGTAGAACAATATGAAGTCGATTATTTTATTGATAAACGACGTTGACCGAAGTACATTAATGTTCTCCTTATAAATTCATTCGCCAAAACAATGAAATAGAACAAAAACAAAAACAAGAACAAAAACGTGTGAATGGAATATTATATGGATAATAATTTAACTAGAAGTGTGTTTTTGATAAAAAAAAAACGATTTAACTAGAAGTGTGTTTTTGATACAAAAACGAATGTCTCCCCTATCTTAATTTATCAAAATTATACGTCAAAAAGAGGCATAACTACAAAAAAATGTCTGATCAATCCAGCAAGACAATTTGCACAACTAGACATGATTGTCAACAATCATGTAAAATTTTGTCGAAATCCGATAGAAAATGTAGGAGAATGGGCGTCCACAAACTTTGTGGCGGACAGACAGACTGACCACAAACGGAAAAAACAAAAAAACAAAAAACAAAAACAATATGCGGCCCCCTTGAGAGGGGAGACATAATTCCTTTTCCCCAAATTAAAAGAATTATAAGGATTTAAGTCCCTTTGAAATGGGTTAATTGGAGAGCAAAAGGAACCTTGTCACTCAAAAACTTTAGATAAAAGACATTCTGACTTTGATTTTTGTGAGTGAATTTGTCCATTTTATACTCAAAATAAAACAGTCTTATCCTTTGTCTCATGTGCATTTATTCCATATTCCTTCTTTGCTTATCCTATAAACAGTACAAAAAGTATATTTTTATACCCATTATTGTTAGTTGATTAAAACTGCTATCTTAATCTACAACAATCTATATTTATATATATCAGAAACGAGAAACGAGAACTAGAATTTTGTAAGGACTTATTTTTGGCAAGGATTTTTATTACATACTTTCATATTTTTTTAACAAAAAAATGTTTTAAGAAAATGTCAAATGAACGTACATATACCTCCTGTTTAATTGTAAACATTTACGAAAAAAGGGTAATATAATAAGTCATATCATTGCTTACATAATTATTGACGGAATCGATGGTTTCAGAAGAAATGTGCCATTTACACTATCTGGTGATACAAATGTATGTCGATGAAAAGTAGGTGGTATAAAAAATGATGCATGAGAAGACATAACTGTTACAACGTAGGTTTCAGACACATTTGCAAAATTTCTTAATTCATAATATATTGGCAATTCCCTGTTCAAGACTGCGTCCTCTGCAAATACAACAACAATAAGTCAAGCGTTAACACAACAAGTAATGACATCACCATAACAAAAAAATGTTCTAAAAGAAGAAATGCGGGCCAAAATTGAATTAGCCCGAAATTATAAATTAAAGTTTTCTACAGCAACACTGTCAAAATTAAAATGTGACAACATTTTACTATCCTGAAAGTCATTACAAATTTTGTGAGTATTAAGTTGTTTGCTTACTTTGCTCTCTGATATATTAGCCCCTCTTACACTACTCCGTATAACCAAAGCGGACCCGAATATATTTAAAACAAATATATCCGCACTTCTCCGTTCATATACGTTAGTCGTTCGTTCTTGGTCCGGTACATACAAAACATGCTCGGTCATGTCCGTTTTGTTACGGTGAAAAATGATAAAGGGAAGGATATGGAGTAAATGCGTATGAGACAAAGTCTCTACATTTATATATCGTAAAACAAGCAAAAGAACAACGCTTTAATTGTTGTTCTTCATCTTGAAGTCACCATGAGGTCTTCAACAAAACCTGGAACGTACATTTACCCCACAAAAGTCTGGTGAATACGTCTTATTCGGTTCTTATGCATTGTAACTCCGTTATTCATTCGTTACTTGTCCGTCTTGCATCCGTTCATTTAACGGTTGATAAAACTGATGAAACAGATTTCAACCGGAGAGTTAACGTATAAACCATTCGAGTTCCGAATTTGCAACAGAAACCTACCTTACGAGCACCGACTAAAACGAGTTTAGCATGGGCTTCTATGTGGTCATCCTATATAGAAGATGCATATAAACTACTTTCTAAAAGTTGTTTATTCAATTAAGTAATTTGAGGAGATATGCAGTATTTAGATTTGTATGTATCAAGAAAATTATTCCTACATATATACAGAATAATAAAATAACGAAATTGTCCATTTTCTCGCTGTTTCAATACGTTAGTTGTGTTAAGCAGCATTTCCTCACTCTAGAGACTGTATAACCCAATCTAGGTTTAGATACTTTAAAAGGCATTTTCGACTTGTTAAGTGGTCAAAAGACACACGTATCTCTTTTAAGGAAGTTCGCTACTGAATTTGAAAGTAAACAGGATTTCAGATTTTTTCTGTTACAAATTATCAAAAGAACTCTTTTTAGCCAAGCAAAATTAATATGTTGATCTTGTTTTCGAAATATAAGTAGTTAAAACATTGTGCCTGAAAATGAAATCCTTTGAATTTTTCATAGGTTTAATATTAGCAGGTTTGATCATGAGATAAATAGAATGTAAAGAATTTTTTACAGAATACTCATAAATGTGTAAAATTAAATAATGGATAAAATAAGGGGATCCATGGGCAAAATATAATTATACTTGTGAAAGGTTAAAACCAGAGGAGTTAAAAAAATCCGACATAAATTCAAAACAAGAGGGCTAACCGCTTTAATCTTATTATTAGACAGTTTTATAAATTACCTTTTCGTTTTATAAAATCGATCTCTTCGGTGCTCGTACGGTAAGTTTTTGTCAACAATCCGTTTATTCGGTACTGGTCCGGTAAGTTAGCGTTATATATAGGTTTCATTTGTTGCTCCTCCCCTAGGGCGCTTGTGTCAATTCGATGCGAATCCGGTTTACTCGGCACAAGTTTTGTACATCTGTCTATTGTGAACTTACTGTATGACTGTGGTTTGTATGCGTTGCCTTTGTAATGCATGAGCGAACAAACATATTTACGATCAGACAAAATCGTTTGTGCTGTACAGTAAATGTGTGAGATCTGCTTAACATACATAAAATTATATACATTTCCAGAAACAAGTTTTGATGTAATTGACGATACAATTTAACATCAATTATTGTTTTTTTTAAAGTTTCATCTGTGTTTTGTTTTTGTGTTTATTTTATTTTTTTTTTGTTGCATTGGTTGTCTGTTTTTTTTTTTTAATTTTGATTGTAAGAATTTTTCCAGGTTGGTTGAAAAGTTTGGATTGACATTAAAAGCAAATGGTGGCGATTAAGCGTCATCACAGGGTAATTCAAGGTTTGAATTTTAAAACGGCGTATAGTTATATAATAAGGAACGGTAATAACCTACCTTGGCCTTATTAACTCATTTACTCAGATTTGAGTCTTCATATATTAAATATTCCACATACAGGATTATTCAATGTGAAAACTCAAACACTATTAGTACTCAAAATAAATGATAATCATTTCCTGAATTATACTGATTATCAGAAGAAACACACTATTAACGTTTTGTTCTATGTATATAAAAAAAATCAAGTGAAAATATCATTCAAAATATCTTAGATCGTGATGAACACAAAAGTCTTATTTCTAATTTTCTTTTCCAAAAAAATCTTTTTTACCAAGAAATGTAAAAATGTCGAAAACCAACTACAATATGAACTTAAAATGAACGCATTTTGCTCATGTAAGGTATGGACAGATATATATATATATATATATATATATATATATAAAAAAAAA
>MJUU01061407.1:23062-85491 GCA_002080025.1 Modiolus philippinarum
AAGTGAACAGTACACACATTTAAAAGTTGATATTTCGAGACCTATCCGGCTCTTTATCAAAACACAATAAAAAAGTAAAAATACAGTGAAATAAAACCTATTTACAAAGACTATACTACAAAAAAATAAACAAAGTATCGACAGCTACATCATGGACGCTGTTAACTACAAATGTAAAATGAGAAGGGGAAAATAATTTTGTCAGTGTCTATACATTGAATCTTACAAAATTCTTATTACTCTAACGGCTATAGAGCAAAATATGATAATATTAGAAAACAAAAAAACAAAAACAAAAACAAACAAAAAAACAAAAACAAAAACAAAAATTACAAAATGGGTAGGGGCGGGAAATTTAGGCTTTGGTTCTCTAAGCTTTTATGTTCATGCTAGATTTAAGTTTTTGCATCCAAAATCGTTCTTTTGCCTGTCTTTGGGTCTCGTTCCAAGATCTATTTTTGTCAATGGCCACAACCTGCATGTCAGTCCAGCTATGTCCAGTGGTGTTAAAATGGATCGCTGTAGCCTGTGATTGTTCTTTTTTCTGTTTGTGATTGCGATGTAAATTGATGCGAAGATTGAGGGAGTTCTTTGTTTCACCAATATACTGCTGTTGACATACGGAGCATGTTATCATATATATTACATTTTCAAATTTACAGGATAGATTTCCGAAAATTTTGTAAGTTTCCCAGTTGCTGAGATTTCGAAAGTTGATGCTGTGGCACTGTATTTGCAAAGAAGGCAACGTATATATATATATTTGTAGCTGTAGACAATACAACTTGTTTACAGGACCATCCTGATTACATTAATTCTTTGGCTTTTGTTTTCGTACATCCATTGAAAAATTTGTTGCTGTAGCTTAAAAAAGAGATTTCTTTTAACAAAAATTAATTTGGATGTTCTCGACTTTTGGAATTAATGTAATAAATACAAACAATCGACTTTACTAAAATATATTTATGAGTATATTATGTTATGAAAGAATTTTATATTCATTTAAATGCATGCACATACTTAACCCTACCGCTAGTTTTTGCTAGTACCGGTACCAAATCCAGCTGTCCCGAGTTTCTATCATTGTTTACGTTTGTCATTTGTTTGTTTGTTTGTTTTTTTTTTTGTTTTTTTTTGTAGTTTTTTCTTGTGTAGTTCCTTGGTTCATTGTGGCATGTGTCTTTGCTTTTCGGCCATTGTAGATGTTTTTTCTTAACTTTTTTTAATGTATTCACAGTTAAAATATTGATTTTAAGCACAAATCAATGCAATGAATACAGATACATACGTCAAATAGAACATTCGAACCAAATTCATACATTTTCCCTCAACACTCTAATAAAATATACATCAATAAACAGTTCCTTATATTAGACAAACAAAACATTTTCTTTTCTAAGATATTTTTGAAATTCATAACCCAAACAATTGCTTAAGAAAGGTAATCGATTTCATACTACATGTAACAGTAACATTAACTTCATAGAGAAATGTTGAAACATGACTGTACACAGTAGAACATCGGAGAAAAATGGAATACCTTGGAGCAAAAAGCGAGAAAAGAAGTCTACAAGTATTCAAAACCTACGCAAATTAATGGGAACTCGACAAAGACTGAGAGTGACACTGGATGCTCCGGAAAGGTAAGTACTACCTGCTTCGTTTAATGTTAATCCTCCTAGGAGAGTGACAATCGCAATGTCACGTTTTCACCTTTTCAATAATAAAGTGTACAAATTAAAAACATGCAACAACAACGAATCGTAAGTGAAATATAATCGCCTGAGATGTATGTGTATTACTTCTAAAAATTTAAAATTTAAAAAAGGGGGGGGGGGGTAGACCTGGGTAAGCCTAAAATGTTCCACTCGTTTATTTTTGCAATATTTTCAGTATTGAAACTACATATGTTCCTGTAAAATTTAAGCAATATCCAAAGAATTTCACCGTTTTCTGTCTAGTGGTCATCAAAGAAGCCCTGTTTCCTCATATTATTTGGTCCGTTTAGGACTTAATGTTGGTGTATAAAATTAGCTTTAATTAAATTTGTAATGGATATAGAATTATTTCAAATGCAAAATTCACTAGTATAAACATGCACGGATAATGATAGTAAATTTCAATAGATTGAACTGAAATATATGGGTGTTTTGAACAGTAAAGCTGAAAATTTTACTCTATTTTGGTCAGTATTAAACACTTCATGTAAAAAATTGAGTCGTGTAATCTTCACCAAAAACTGAGAATAGAAAGAAAACTAATTGATGTAAGATATAATAAGATTTTAGATAATGCTTCCGTTTCATTTTTTTCTAATTTCAGAATAGAGTGTGTAGAAATCAATAAAAGTTTCATTAAAAAATAGAGTAAATGCACTAGTTAATGTATGTTGGATTGTTGTTCTATTGACAAAATGATATTTATTTGCTGTGTGAAAGAAATATTTACAATTTCAAAATTTTAATTATACCTATCGTAATGATTCTTTTTATTTATTGAAAAGTTGAAAAGTGAAAAACAAAGTTATTTCCCTATACATCAGGTCTACCTCCTGAAAATAAAAAGTTAAAGTCATCACGTTTGTTATATAACCCACATCACATTCATCTTCCTTTAAAATAAGGATTTGAGCCAAAAAGCGGTGTTTTGGTTTTTTGTTTTAAATTAAGCTCAATGGAGTTAATTCGATGTAATTACGTCCTAGAAAATAATCTGTTCTTTCAAAATGCACCGTTCAAATAGCGGAAGATGTTTTCTTCCTATATAAAAATACTCTATACAAATGAAGAGGACGTCCAGAAACAACAGTGCACATTTTGTTTTTTTTTTACCTTCTTTTGAATAACGCCCTCTCTAATTTGAGGAAAATGTCATTGAAAAATTCAAAATCTTTTTTCGCGTAATTTAATTGTTTTTTTTTTACTTTTCATTTAGTGTGGTTGTTCACAAAATATGTTTGATCCTCTTCAATTGTTAAACATTAAGACTTGGGTCCTACGCGTTTTGCAGACACATTGAAGAATCAGATAGGAACTTAAGAGGTTTCACCTTAACAATTAAGGGATATTGAGTAAATGTAAATGAGACTATGTCACTACAAATACATGGTAAAAGCAAGCGACGAAACGACGCCTTTACTGTCGTTCTTCATCAGTTTACATGTTTTATATGATAGGATATTACATTGCGTAGAAAAATACATAGCTTGAAAGCTTCGAAAATAGGCGCAACTGTTTGAAGAGAGCTGTTCATGGAGATCATAAGAAGTTTTTGTCCCTCTTTTTTTACAAATAAACTGTAGATATGACTGTTTACACAATAAAGGAAACGTGAACTTTGACCCAAATATTGTGAAAATGCCTTTGATTGCCATTAGAGTTAAGACTTCTCATCAATTAATCTTTAAGCTCAAATTGCCGGAAACAGAATGTGCTTAGAGAACAATTTCAGTCTTTCAAGTTTTAGATTTTGATGAATGTTTAATTTTTTTATCCATTAATATTATCCTTTTACATGTAATAAGCCAATGCATTTTGTTTTTAGTAAAAAAAAATATAACTTTAAAATGTTTATTTACAAGAGATGAAATTAAACTGTTGCATTGAGGTCAAAAAGTAAATTGTAGAATAGCGCTTTAATAACATGAAAAATTGCCATTTTTTTCTGCAATGATTGTTGATTTAAAGTATTTATCTGATTTCGTTCATAAAAGCAGTATAGTTAAAAGGTGCGTTAAATTTATTTTTTCATATATTCAATCTATATATCAAAATGGATAGAAATATATCCAACTTGCAATAAGACATTATTATTTAATGGTAATTTACTTGTAAAAAACATACAAACCAGTTGTTGATTTCAGATATAACTGCACGTATGTTGGGGTAATCAGTCTCTGATATATTCTCGTAAAATTATACCCTTTATTATCGGTGCCTGTGAATTTAATGCTGAAATCCTGTATAAAAAGATAATTAGTAGATATTTATTTTCGACAAAATATGTTTTGATTAGTTTTTTAATTAAAATGTATTAATTAATAGTCTGTTGTAAAATTGCACTATTCAGACCATAAGCTTTGTACAAAGACAGTACATGTATTAGTTTGAAAATTGAACAATTTCTCTTGAGTAAACAAAATCTTAATTTGTTTTTAGCAATTTAGAATCAAATAAAAAGGAAAACAATGAAAACATGCAATGGGCGAAAAACACGGTCACATTCCACAATACACCAAGAAACTGCACAAGACAACAAAAACAAATAGAAGACAAAAGACAGGCGTAAACAACGATAGGAACTCAGGACATACGGACTGTTACCGACACTTCCACTTTCTTTGTCCCGTTTACCTAATGCATTAAAAATATACAAATGAAACCCAATACAAGTCGACTGCTAATTCCGAGACTACATTCTTGAATGAAGAGAAAAAGGAAATACGTAATTTTTATAGATGGGTCAAGTGGTGCTTGCCGCTAAATTCTCGGCTAGCTCAAGGAGCCTAGTTCTTCTGGTAAATCACTGCCACACTATGGAATAAAAAATAAATGCAAAACTTCCAGAAGGGTTTTGTAAAGAATCATATGCATTTCAGTAGACCTTGGCAGTATCAGTGGGCTTTTAAAATTTTCAGGTCACTAGATTCCAAAACCAATTCAGCAGATACATGCGGACTATTCTGTCGATATCCTTATCTTCGTAAAAATTGTAAGTCACGTCCTAGTTTTTCTACGTTACATGTTCACTTAAAAACATATGTTGCAAATCTACTATGTCATGGACCATATTATTGTTTTCACTGTATATGATTTGACAGATTAAAAGTACATATAAAAATAAAACATTTGGTCAAGTCAGCTTCTGACCGAAGCCATAGAAACATGTAGATATATCGTCAAATTTTATGTTACCGAGGCCCTATCAAGTTCCAAAGCCCACTTAGAAAATAATAAACGCCGGGTGTGGGATTTAAAGGAGTAAGGTATTCATTTCTTCACAAGTCAAAAATGTCTCAACAATCTTTGTCAGGATAACCCAGTTTTTAAGCAATGCATTGTAAAATATATTTGAATGTAAATTAAGACTGTTTACTGCTTGTTGGTTAAGCACGGGCAGGCATTTTTAAATATTATGTGAGAGTTTCGTTACAGCTACAAGCGTAGACAGTGAGAAATATAATGCAAGACATTTGAAAGTACTAAATACCAAACTACTAAAGTCACTGTGAATTTTGTTCTGCATATTGCCATTTCGGAAACTTATTTCTCTTCTATGCAGATCAAACCAAACATTTGAAAATCCATAAACCAAAATATGTTTCAGAGGCTGGTAGGGAACAAATTACAATTAAGATCTGAATATAATTGCCAGGATCATCGACATGAAGAGTTACTATTTGAAAGGCGAAACCTTCACCCTTGTCGTAAAGTTTTGTTTTCAGACGTCCAGAGTTGTCAATATAGAGGTATAGGTCTATGTATGATCCTGATGATGGCGTATTAATGGTCCCTTTAATTTCAAATTCATTTGGGTATATAAGATGAAGGTTTTTCTTAAATTGAGGATTGTTTAATGAAAAAATATCATCTCTTGAACGGAAGCTAAAGATAAAGGACTTGTCTTTTTCTGAACTAGCCCTCGTTTGAACCTTGTTTCATACGAATAAAGAACATATCTGCTAAAAGTGGTGCACAATTAATCCCGATAGCTATCCCTATTGTCTGCTGGAAACTTTTCTACAAAATATGTTATCATTTAAGAATTCTATCATTGCAATGACACTCTCCTTTGTGTATTTTTGTGTGAATCAGTATGATGTTTAACAAAAAAAGGTCCAATCTTCACTTAACACCAAATATGATTATCTTTTTTCACATTTTTACAGAAAGACTGATGAAAAAAAAAATTTG
Source organism: Modiolus philippinarum (assembly GCA_002080025.1). Classification (NCBI taxonomy): domain Eukaryota; kingdom Metazoa; phylum Mollusca; class Bivalvia; order Mytilida; family Modiolidae; genus Modiolus; species Modiolus philippinarum. The sequence goes on from MJUU01061407.1 coordinate 28,975, forward strand.
GGAGCATTTCTTAATAAAACATCAGGATATTCATTTTAAAATACATGATTGTCCAGAAAAAGGGGGGTTCCAACCCCCCGGAGCCCCCATTTCTGGATCCATCAACGTTACGTATGTTTTTAAAATCGAGATAGTTTGATAGATTTCATATTTGAAAGTTTAAGGGTTTCCTGAAATCTTTGAGACACGAAAATATAAAAATAAAAATTTTAGAAATTATCAAAATAAACGGGAAAACAATGTTAAAGACTATTTTTTTTCTAATTCATAGCAAATTAAACCAACGCCTGACCTGTGTGATAAATTTTTTCTCTTATTCTTAAGCTGTTCTCGTCAATTCCAAAGCATTGGAGATCAATGTGTTCTCCAACATGTGGGTTAATTGATCTCGCGATTTCATTGGATATTGAAAAGATCGCGAACTTTTCTTCAAATAGCCAAATTTACCTTGGCTTGTCCTTGTCTTCTTATAAAATTTTAGTTTCTTGATATTTGGGTTATTGGATGTGGTTTGTTTCCATTGATTTATTCACTTTTTTACCTTTCGGGGCCATTTAGGGCTTACTATATGGTGTGAGGTTCCTCACTGTGTTGAAGACCATATGGTGACCCCTAGATGTTTTGTTTTTGGTCGATTTAACTTGGATATGGGATGTTGTCTCCTTGACATTTACCCCATTTCCTTTCTTTTTCATACTTAAATAAATTTATTTCTAGTATAAATCAATGCAAAAAGCATTTAGTCAAAGCATATATTGTTTATTTATCTCGAATCGCATATGATTGATTTGATACATATGACTAACTTGTTAAATTTTTTATTTTTGTATATGTCTTTTTCCACAGTTGATGAAAAAAAATGTCTTTTTTCTGTTTTGTTTTGAAATATCCTTTGCTGATTGGTGGCATTGAATTTAATCCAGGACCCCAGATAAAAATAGAAAAAATATACGAATCGTTCATAAAAATGTTTGTAGTATACTTCCTAAACTAGATCTCATCAATTATGAATTTAAGGACTATGATGTTATTTGTATCACAGAATCACATATTGATAATTCTATTGAAAATGATAGAGTAAAACTAGAAGGATTCAATGTCCCAGCACGACTTGACAGAAATAGACATGGCGGCGGGTTAATGATGTATATAAAAAATAATTGTATTATAAAATTAGAAATTACTTCAATATTACTGGTATTGAATTGTTGTGAAATAGTAATAGTTCGAAATAGTAATAATGACATCTTTTTAGTTGGTGTTTTATATAGATCACCAAATTCAAACTCGCAATTTTGAGGTTTATTTGCGGAATCTTTAGACAAAGTTTTTGATTGTAATTTACCTGTTTTTATTGCAGATGACTATAATTATGGCATGTTGTCTACTTCTAGTGTTACTTTTAAAAGATATTTATGCAAACTAGATTTAGAAAATGTAATTTGGGAACCAACAAATTTTACTTTGCAAGTTGATACATGTATTGACTTGTTCATCACAAATTGAAAAAAAAATTCATAAATTCATCAGAAGTTTTACCTCCAATTTGTAGTACACATTCACCTGTATCCATAGAAATAAATTTCAGACTTTCAAACAGTTAGCATTTAAACGTCAAATAAGGAACTTTAACTCTGCTGATTTTGAGGCCCTTAATACTTAACTTGTAAATATAGATTGGGATAATACTAGCAATGTCAAAGAAGTTTATTCAAATTTCGTTTGAGTATTTCGTGAATGCTGTAGTAGATTTATACCTACTAAAACTATTACTGACAAACCTTTTATGAATAATACCATTCGTAATAAAATCAGACACAGAAACAGACTGCACTACAAATCTAAACATTCTGATAACCCTTCACAATGGAGAAATTTTAGGGAAGCAACAAATGAGGTAATAAATTTGGTAAGAAAGGCTAAATATGTCTATAGGAAAAAACTAACATCTCAGTTAGTAAATAAAAATATTCTTCTGGTAAGTGGTGGAGTATTGTTAAATCTGTCTCTCAGTTTACAAAAAATAGGGACACTCCCCCATTTTTGGAAAAAGATGGACAATTTTACATCAACCACATAGACAAAGCCAAAGTTTTGAATTCTCATTTTGCAGGTATATCTCTCATAGAAGATAACCTCAAACTCAGGGTTTTGTTGGACCACGTCAGTATCATTTAAATGCATTTGATTTCTGAGGCTGAGATATTAGATCTAATACAATTACATTGTGTATTAGATATTACTAAACCTGCTTTTCTAGATGGTATTAGTCCTAGAATATTGAAAGCAGTTGCTGTTTCTGTGTCTAAACCCTTAACTAAACTGTTCAATCTCTCATTCAATCAAAAATAGTGCCATCATTGTGGAAGGTGGCTCATATGCACCCAATATTTAAGGATAAAGGTAGTCCACACTCCCCACAGAACTGTCGTCCAATATCTGTTACCAGTGTAGTTTGTAAATTAATAGAGAAAATTATATTTAAACATCTATTTAATTATATGAAGGAAAACAATCTTCTCTCTAGATTTCAGTCTGGTTTTCAACCAAATAATTCAACAATTAATCATCTTGTTGAAATTTACCCTACAATTATTGGTAATATGGATAGTGGGGAAGATGTCAGATTTGTCATCTGTGATATATGGAAGGCATTTGACAAAGTTTGGCATAGACACTATTGACAAATATTTTGACAGCTTTTACCAGAGTCAGTCGTTTTTGGACTGACAAAGTCTGAACAACGTTGAGATTGACTGAGCTTTGTTGATTCAACGCTTATAAGTCTTGTTCAACACTAGTTTTGACTGAAAATGCCTGATCAGAGTTGATCCAACTCACTTCAGTCTATTTCAGTCGTTTCCTGTGTTGTAAAAGTCTGTGCAGTGTTGAGCCAACAATGGTCAGTCATTCTCAACACTACTGCGTTGTGATTTTTTTTTAGAATGTCTGTCAAGTGTTGAGTCATCGCTGAACAGTCATTCTAAACGCTACCTGTGTTGTACAAGACTGATCTGTTTTGAAAAAGGCGGTGTTGAGAACGACTGATCAGAATTGATTCAAAACTTGACAGACATTCTCAACAGATATGAAACATATTTTTCAATAAATTTTGCAAAAAACTTGACAAAAATGAATATTTTTTCAACAATTTTACAATCCCGAAAACTTGCGAGAAAATAATATGATTGATGACGTATTAAAGTCCTGGTACTCACGGTACGCTAAAGGATTTTTTGATCGATTTTCCCTTTGGTATAATGTTCCCTAAAACACGCAAGAAATGTATATACTAAGAAACTTTCATATTTAGTCATCATATGATTAGGGTGATTTGCTATAAATGTCAACTAAAACTCAAATTTGGCACACATTTGTCTAAACCATGCAACATTCGGAGTATTATTTTGTCACAATGCTATCTAGCTGCTGTGACTCTAATTAGGTACAAATTTCCTGAAAAGATTCAAAAATAAGGCTATCAAAAGTATGCAATATCTAGGACTCAAATCCAACTAATACTCAAATTTGGTACAAATTTAAAGAAAATAAGCAACAATAGGGATATCGATAGTATGTGACATGAAGTAAATGCCATATAGTACTCAAATTTGGTACAAATATATTGAAAACATCGAACAATAGGGATATTGATAGTATGCGATATGGTGAAAATGCCATCTAGTACTCAAATTTGGTGAAAATATACTGAAAACATGCAACAATAGGGATATCGATAGTATGCAATATGATGTACATGCCATCTAGTACTCAAATTTGGTACAAATTTACTAAAAATATGCAACAATAGGGATATTGATAGTATAGGATATGATGTAATTGTCATCTAGTACTCAAATTTTGTAGTCTAATATACTGAAAGCATGCAACAATAGGGATATCGATAATATGCGATATGGTGTAAATGCAATCTACTACTCAAATTTGGTACAAATTTACTGAAAATATGCAACAATAGGGATATCGATAGTATGCGATATGATGTAAATGTCATCTAGTACTCAAATTTGGTACAAATATACTGAAAACATGCAACAATAGGGATATCAATAGTATGGGATATGGTGTAAATGCCATTTAATACTCAAATTTGGCATAAATGTACTGAAAACATGCAACAATAGGGATAAAGATAGTATGCCATATGATGTTAATGCCATTTAGTACTCAAATTTTTAACAAATATACTGAATTGATGCAAATATACTGAAAATATGCAACCGTTGGGTGTGGGTTTTCTCACCGTTCATTGAAGATCTTATGGTGGCTTTGAGTTGTTATTACTCCCCTTTGGGTCGTTGTCTCTTTGACACATTCCCCGTTTCCCTTCTTTTTTCTAACAATAGGGATATTGATATTATCCGATATGATTTAAATGCCATCTAGAACTCAAATTTTGAACAAATATACTGAAAACATGCAACAATAGGGAAATGGATTGTATGCGATATGGTGTAAAATATAAACTGAAATGCAAATACATTGTATTGGACATCGTGTATAGTGTAAGGTGTAAAGTGTGTGGTGTATGGTGCATGGTGTATGGTGCATGGTGTATGGTGTAAGGTATATGGTGTAATGGTGTTAGGTATATGGTGTAATGGTGTGATGGTGTATGGTATATGGTGTAATGGTTCATCGTGTATGGTGTAATGGTGCATGGTGTATGGTGTATGGTACAATTGTGTGATTGGTTATGTTTTACTGTACAAGCACTGTAAAAGTAAAGATTTTTATCTTTTAGATTGATTTATTCATATGTTCATTGAAATATTTCATTCTATTAATATTTAAGTTATTTATCTATGTAATTTCATTTATATTTTTATATGTTTTATTCATTTCTATTTATATGTTCAATTTATCGATTATTTGAATTTTTTCATATATTCAATTATTTATTTATTCATTATTATGCAGAGAAATCTGCACTTTCCTGTCTTAATCTGATTATTCATTCAATTATCTATTTTTTAATAATATTTTTATTAAAACAGAAAGGATTTACCAGATACATATAGATACCTCTTGGTTTAGTAAAACCGAACAGCTGACATGTGCAGAACAGGTGGTCATTTTTAGGGGAGGTAACTGTGAAACATCACCATTCATGATACATGTATGTGTACGAATTTCGACCTTTTTCAATGGAACTGTTTAACGCATAAATAAAAGAAGTGAGCACGATTGGTGAAAAAAAAAATATTGCGTTATTTTAACGCAAATGAAAAGTTATTAAATAAAATATACACTAACGGTTATGGTTGATTTGTGTTTAAATTGATTTTATATATTTTATATTTGTGGTACATATGTATATTGTTAGGGTGTTACACATTAGAAATAGGAAGACGCTACTGGTAGAATGATTCAACATACACCCATTTAACAAAATGTAATAAACAAGTGGTCAAGACATCACCTGTCATCTTGACCAGGTGATAGTTAGCTCGAGGGTGTCATAAATCATTGTTGCAGTCAGCTGTTAAGATGTCCTACGTTATTGTTTTTTTGTGATTTCAAAACAAAAAACGAATATTATAAATAAACAAATAATGGATTTTAGAATATGAAATAGCATATTTTTATATGTATATTACCGGGAACATATGCATCATCAGACATACATAAGTCACTCGTTGTGCATCAGTTGACAAAAAATAATAAAACAAATAATAAAAAACAAATTTTCAATAGATTTATTCAAAGAATTTTTCTTTCAAAACAACGAAAAGAACACTTTCATTCACTTACTGTAAGGAAATGGATACAAATCCTTGCTCAGTCTAATGTAATGTGTATCAGGACTTTGAGAAATGCATGGTATAGCAGTTTCGACGAACACCCAAATTCAAAATAAATATAATTTTAATTATTACAACTTTTAAGTAAAAATTGACAGATGATTTTCAAACAGGACAGGGACAATATTTTACTTTGGTCCCTGAACAGAATTAAAACAGATCACGCCATTTTCTGGTTGTCTCCATATATTGTCAGTTTTCAATTGAAATTGGAAGTATGTACTCAATTTCTTAAGTGTTAGAAAATACATCATTTCTAAACCTTTTGAAAAAAAGCCAATCATTTTTAGATTCCAATATAGTTTTCTTTTAATTAATCATCAAATGAAGCTACCATTAACAATAACACAACGGTTATATAGGAGAAAATAGATCAATCATGCATTTCGAATAAGCAGAGAGCCAATAATTTTAGAAAAAGTTATGAAAATTTGTTATCTTGATTTTTTATTTATTTTATATATTTTATTTATGCATTTTATATTGAAAATTCGTGTACATGTAGCTTGTTTGGTCACGTGAATTTTCGGATGTCCCCATTTTCTTAGTATAATATACGTATAGCCCTGTAACAAGCTAATTTAGGACTTTCGAGTGAAATGTTTGTCAGTGAGAACCTTTCATTACATAAAAATCAAAACATTCGCCCAACATGAGCAACATGAGGACACATTAATTAACTTATCACTGATGATTAAAATGTTATTATATAATTTATTTGGTTCCCTCAAGGCCCATTGGCGGATTCAGAGGGCGGTTTCCGGGGGTTGGAACCCCCTTTTTTCTGGACGATCATGTATTTTTTAATTAATATCCTGATGTTTTATCAAGAAATACCCCCAAAAAATTTCGTGACTCGCTCCGCTCGGCGAAATCTCCTTTCGTTTCCAACTGAACCCCCCCTTTTTTTTTAATTTCCTGGACCCGCGACTGAGCCTTATTGTATTTCTTCAATTAAGCAGTCATTTTGCACATGTTTCGATAAACTTCAAGTTAATTATTTGTTTGTTTCTATTATGAGGTGTGTGAGAATCAATTTATTCAATATGTAAGAACAGTTCTGAGTCCAGCTTTGGATTAAGTGTGTTGTTTCTAGTTTATCTATATGTTTCCAATTACCATTTATTGAAAATGTGTTTTGCAATAAAATTGTCTCTTGTATATAAAAATTTGATATTCAACCAGCGGAACCCATCTTCAGAAAAAGGGTTCCGATGAGGTTCAAGACAGTTTTTTTGTCAAGTTACTTTCAAAATTCCGCACGGAATTTAATAAAAAAAGTTATTTATTTTCATATCCATCTCGGCCAAATTACTTAAGTTCGCCAAATTTTATGTCAAATCATTTTTTTATATTTTCCTTAAAAACATTTCTATTCTATGTCGCTGAAATAAAAGTCGAATTTCCATAACTACCTGTTGAGCCTCAGCGTACAACCGCAGGCATAACATAGTTGTGTATTGTATACGCAAGATGCAGCATATGAGTAAACTGTGTAATGTATCATTGATACATGGAATTTGCCCACTTCAAACCGACAACAATAAGTTACAGTGGAAACTCAAAAGTATCATTCAAATAACCGAAGGATTAACTCCCACCATCGTAGTTTTGTCCTTAGCTCTATTTGATATTATCGATTATTCGGGTTTCGTTTGGTTTTTAATGCATTTTGACATTTTTTTAAATTATGGATTTCCTTTGTTTGTGTTTTAGTGCTGCTGACGAGGAATAAATTTCCGAAATGGCCATACAGCTCATTAAAATTATTGCAGTTGGAGTTAACATGTGCGTTATGGTCTCATGTTCATTTACTCCATATCCTTTCGTAAAATATTGGACATTAAGATCAAATTAACAAAGAGAAAATAATTCTAAAAAAAGGAAAAAATCTAAAAAGTTTATAAAAAAGAATAAATATTATTAATGAAAACTAGAAAAAGGTGCGAAAAGCTCACTAAAATACATACCCCCGCTCATTCATTTGATCCAAGAAATAAAAAAATCCATAAATAAAATAAATTAATTGATATCAAATTTTCAAATAGATGGTGCACAATGGCAATAAGTACTGAAGATTCAATAGAAGTTTCATTGAATTCCACTGAGTGGTCTAGGAGTAGTTGTCGCCACAAAGTGTGTACCCCTACTGCGGACGAACGAACGAACGGACGGATGGACGGACGGACGAACGACCGTACGAACGAACGGACACCATGATCACTATGTACCGCCCGCTAAAGCGGGGGTATAAAAAAGAAATTTTAAAAAATCGGTACTTCAACCCTTTTAATACAGTTATTGTATATTTGATACCCACTGAAAACACGATTCTTGTTAACATTTTTAGTATTGTCCATTGTATCAGAAGCTCCATAGAACAAACTGGACGTACAAAGTCACAACATTTACTATCAACCCCGTAACGTTGATTAAAACAGACAAAATGCATTTCTCGCAATTTATCTGCATAAGCAAAATTAGCTGTACGAAATTTCAAAAAAGAGGGGTGAAAGATGTCGATGTGTTGATTTCAGCAACTTGTATGCCCCTCCCGGGTATGACTGAGCTTACGATCATTTTCGGGATATTTGCCTTTATGTACAGTATTTTTTACGGGTTTGCTTGGATTTTGAAAGAGTCGGTTTATACGCTCTACAATCCCTATCTATCTTGTTTTATACTAGTATCCACCTACTTTTAAATTAAATTTACTTGACTTGTCTTGAATTTTTCTGGGCGAGTTAATAAACATTTGGTGTTTACTTCTTTCTTTTTCATCTGTTGAGAACCCAGGGATATTAATTGACGAAATTTCGACTGCACATCAAGAACGTAATATTCGTCCTTACGCACACTAAACTTTAGTTCTTTATTCGTTTAATATTTGCAAATTTCATTTTTGCCATTTGGCAGTTTTTGTCAACTTATATCTATTCATATGAAATATTAGTTTCAGTGTTCGTAGAATATGGAGCTTTCATGTGAAAGCTGGAAGGAATGTCTCGTACCAGTAAAGGAGGAAGTTTCTACCACCAGTCAACTCACTATACTTCTTAATGCCAAAATTTCTACAAATATTTTCACCTTTCTCAATTCCCATTTCCGCAACGTTCCTTCTCCCGAAGAGAGGGTGTAACTTCATCAATGTTCGTTAAAAATATAAGTGAAAACATATCTATGAATAATGCAGAGCTTTCGAGTTAACCGACACAAAAATCTGTTTACATCAAAAGTGCCCGCATAATGGGTTTAATTCCATATGATGGGCAAATGTATGAACCTAACAAGAATAGCTTCTGGTACCAGATTTCTTCTGAGATAGTATATAGAAACATAGCGCGTCTCTTGAAAAATAGGCAATAAAACGATGTTCTTTGAAATACTCACTTATTCTACCTAAAAAGGTATGGTCACTTTATTTGTATTTATTTCACTCAGCATACCAATTGAGTGAATGCATTTAATCTTCTCCAAACGGTTTAAACAGGTCATTTTATATACATCTTTACCAAATCAATTCAAGTGCATTTTCAAACGTGTAATGTAGATAACGAATCATCAAATGACTTTGCCAATTGGATGAAAGTTTTGAAGATTTTGACAATTTTTCAACATTTTTGTTAAAATTTGCTGCAAAGCATTCAAGAACCAACTAAACTAATTGCTATTTTGAAGGGCAAACTTGTATTCACTATAAAATAGCTTAAATGGACACAAAAGGTCATTTGCAGCAAAGTTCGACTGCTAATATTCCAGAAAACATGCACGTGTGATAAAATACATATTTATGAAATATTTATAGAAAGTACACGTACACGTACCAAGGGCCACCTTACATGATTTTCGACAACATTGCTTATTTTGAAAAAAAATAGTCCAATATGTGAACAAAATTCACGGCTAAATAGCCATACTTATTTCTCCTTCTTTCAGTGTTATTATTATAAGAATCAAATTTAGTTTAGTAGAAATGTCAAAATTGGTTCTAAAATTTCAGAAATTTCCACAAATACTTTCTAATTATGGCATTGTATACAACGCAATATCTTCTGTAAAGTACGCCTTATATGGAGCTTAATAAACCTTAAAAATTTGCGCAAGCTATATGTACACCAACGTGTGTGCACCAAATCTATTCGTTGGCGCATGTATCAACGGACACTTGGGAGCTATTATTTCGGAAAGTATAAATAAATGGAATTCATTATCAACATATATTGTGGACATTATTTTGTTTTAATTATATCTTTAAAATCTTAATTGTTTAAGTCAAGTTTTTTTATTTTATTTGTTTATTTAGTTTTCTATAGTGACATTTCTATGGACAACTCTAATCTCTGTTTATATATATATATATATATATATATATATATATATATATATATATTGTTGTTATTTTATTTGTTTTATCAGTTTAGGTTCATAGTTCGGTTGCGGCGGACTGCAAAATAAAAGTATAGAACGAAAATATATTCCTTCTTGATTTTATAACCGGAACGCCTACATCCCCCGGTTATACATGGTCGGTGCAATTCTTTTCACTTTTCCTCGTCAAAATCGATTTGATAGGGCAGTATGGCGACAGCTTCAGTGTCAATTTAGAATTTATTGATTTGTCAAAGTGCAGAATTTTTCCCACAAATTTTACTTTTGATCACTTATATTTTATTTCCCTGTAAAACCTAGTTTATTTGAAAACTTGCAAATTCTAAAATTTGTAAAACCTAAGGAAGAAGTATCTTCCTCGTGCATAGCTCCGATCGGATCAGTATCGGGATAGATTTGTTACTTTTATGTGCAGTCCTTTGCGCTAGACTTTGTATTTTATACTAAAAGGGGGCATATCTTAGACCGTGTTCGGCGATTTCTATGGTCACCACATGATTATTTCTGATATAGATAATCGATTTTAAAAATTAACACTGTAACGTTTTAATGTTCATTTATAAGATTCATAAAATTCTCTAATAAGTCTTTGAACAACAAAAAGCCAACAAATATTCCTACTTTGTTTAAGAAACAAGCTATAAATTAATGATTTATTATTAAGTATGTGTATTATTCAATACTGAAAAAACTTAGAAAAGAAAAATACATGGCCAAACAGTTTGATTGAAATTGTTTAGTATTGCTCTGGCATTGTAAAAGTATGCTTCTTTGGACTGTTTATTTATTATTTAATTTCTTTATATTTGTTCGTTTAAACATTGATGGGGGGGGGGGGGGCGAACAGGGATGTCTCTCCTTTCGCCTGCCCCTTGCTCCTTTCTCTTGCCTTTGTCTCTTTTCTTTTGGTTTCCCACTTCGCTTTCTCTTCTGCCTTTCTCGCCCCTTTTCTCCCACAGGTGCTTGAGGACAGGACCCTGTATATTGGGCCTCTTTGGTCCCTCCCATTTTTTATAATAATTACTCCATTTTAAATATTGGCCATTTATTTTTGCCATTTTGTACTAATATAACATATTTCTATCATCAATTTCTTATTTTACTATCAATGTGCATTTCGTCGCTCTATATGTCGAAATTCACATTGATAGTAAGATAGAAAATTGACGATAGATATATGTTATATTAGTACAAAATAGCAAAAATAATGGCCAAATTTTGAAAAATGGAGTAAATATTATATAAGGGGAGGGACCATAGGAGCCCAATGCAGGGTCCTGACTTCAAGCATCTGTTTTTTTCTCCTTTCTTTCGCAACGTCAAGGCTCCCAGTCTCCATTTACTCTTCCTACGCCATATTTATAGACCTATATAGAATCAGAGACATATGTCTCTGACACAATTAAATACATTTTAAATACGGATGTTTTCATAAACCACATCATGCACTCTCTTTTACGCCTTCAATACAAACACATGTACAATTAAAATGTAAATTATCGCGAGCCTGATTGATAATATCACTTCCTAAAAAATCGGTCATTGCTTTGTTTACTTAAAAATATTTTCGGAAAAGGCTGTTCAAACTGCTCGACCCTATCTCCCCTTGATTGGTCAATGAAATATTTCAATTCTTATCCACCATCGCCGCTTCTAATTATTTTATTTTATTTTATTTTTTTTTTTTTTTTTTTTTTTTTTTTGCGGGGGGTCAGAAGAGTTACAATATTGTTTGCTTGCTAACAGAGACATATCTACCACGACGTAGCTACAACCTTTATTTCAAGGCTTTGCTTTTGAAATTGGGCGTTTGACATAAATGGAAATACTTCATATTGCAGTAATAAATTGAGTAGGCATTATATTAGCATTTTTGAGTGTGAAATAAAAATAATGCCTGCTGCCGAACTAACTTAAAAGCTTTAAAAGAATACGTGAAAGCCCTACCTTTCACTGCGTCCTCATATCCCCGATTATTTAAATGACAACATAATTGACAGCCAGGTGGGGTTTAATTTATTGATCTTTACTGAATGTATTTAATGATGAAATTAAATGACTTTTACAATGTATACAAAAATTAATAGTTCGAGAAGACCGCCAAACGATACTTATGTGCATCGATTTAACATAGGTCATGTCACAATCTAAACCAACATTAAGGGTTCTTGGTGGAATACTCATAACAGCCTAGAACATTTAATCCTTGTTTTTTAATGGAATTTACTCTGATAAATATTTCTTCTGTAGAGTCAATTAAACGTGGATCTAGCCATTATAAAAAGGGATATCGGTCATTTTTTCCTTTCTTTGTCAATATGTGTAAAATTTCTGCCCGATTTTTTTTTCTAGAAAGGACAGGTTAAAAATCCTGGATGGCCTCTGTATCCGTCAATACTAGTGTTGCCTTGAAGTTCAAAATTAACAAAAGTAAAATCGAACAATCAATCATAATTCTGTCACGGTAGGCGAAATAGGAAATTCGTAATAACCGCATACAGCGAACCAACAAATATTAATTGTGCTATTGATAATGTATCGCAACAAGTCAAGGCTAAATGCAAAAGGTAAAATTCGTTTGGAGTGATATCACATTCACTAGAGTGGAACTAAAAATATGTAAAAAATAGCAAAATTTTTAAATATGCAAAGTGGAACTAACGTGTTTAAATTTTACAGTATAACAAGCATTTAAAGTTATAAGCCCAGACATATAATTTGCATATTTTCTTTTTCTTACGAATCAACAAGACATGCGCACGGTGATCAAGTTCAGCAAGTGTTATAGACATATACATTACGGTTGTTGCAAGCGCTGATTTCTGATATTTGGTCAGAAATGCGGAATCCTCTCTTTTTCTATATCATAACATGTAATATATTTTACCCATAAACGACAACTTTTCATGTTATAATCTAAAAGCTTGTGTACCTCTAAAGATTTTGGATAGAGTTTCAAGAAATTTACATTACCCCTTCACACGATACAAGTATACGTGTTTAAATGTCTCTGCTACAGAGGACATATATTGGCAATACACAATCGTAGACATATACTGGCAGTACGCAATCGTAGTTGCTTATTAGCTGTCTACCATACCACCCAGTAAACAAAACGGAAATGATAACAGGACAAAAATACCCATTATAGATATACAAAATGTATCATAGGCGAAATCAAAATTTGGAAATCGCTTAAAATATCCAATTATGCAAAATAAAAAGGCGTAGTGTACGGACCTTAATTTAACACAATCAGCTAGCCTGATGGACATAAGTCAGAGAGACGTGTACACGGTCACATAAACTCTTGAAGGTTTGAGACCGAGTGCCTGTACTATGAGTGTATGAACAAATTGGCCCTATAACGCAATCGAAAAGTGTAAATTGCTGGTTTGTTAATTGGTAAAGAATGTACTTTACGTGATCATGATTTCGTTCGATTTTGTGTTAAAATTAAGTTCTATACGGACTGATTCACTGCTTTGGAGGTATTTTTGTTTTGTTTTTTGCATGATATTCACCAAGAATATAAAGAAAATAAAAATCGAATAACTTTTAAATTTTATTCTAATGTGACGAAGCCCGGGATTTCACAAAATGTGCACATATCTTCGGAACATTTATGCGATACTCATAAAAGTATTCCAGGTCGTCGGTGGGGTCTGGTGGGTTTAAATGTATATTAATTTTTTCGATTTTAGCTTGCCAATACATTATTGCAAAAATATAAAAGTAGATAAGCAATGAAGGGATATGGAGTAAAAGCAAATGAGACAAATCTCCACAAACACGTGGAAAAACAAGCATTGGAACAACGCTTTTATTGTTGCTCTTCAGGAGTGTCAAAAAGATATAGATATATATAAATAAATTAAATTAATAAAAAAATTGAAAAATAGATGAAATTAAATAAATAATGAAAATACAAAAAAATAATAATACAAACTCAATAAAACTATATAGATAAGATTAATTAGATAAATAATTTAAAATAATAGAATGCGATAAATAAAACATATAAATTATCTATAAAATAAAAAAAATCATTCCTTTTGTTTTAAATGAATAGGTCTGAGTTGTAAAAGTCTGTCCAGCGTGGGATTCAACTCCGATCAGTCATTCTCAACACTAATTGTGTTGTAAAAGTCTGATATCTGTTGAGAATGTCTGTCAAGTGTTGTATCAACTCTGATCAGTCGTTCTCAACACCGTCTGTGCTGTAAAAGACTGACTCGGGTTGAAAATATCTGTCCAACGTTGAGTAAACCCTGGTCAGTCATTTTCAACACAGATCAGTCTTTTACAACACAGGTAGCGTTTCGAATGACTGGTCAGCGTTGACTCAACACTGGACAGACATTCTCAACAAATATCAGTCATTTACAACACAGGTAGTATTGAGAATGACTGACAATTGTTGGCTCAACACTGCAAAGACTTTCACAACACAGGCAAAGACTGAGATTGACTGAAGTGAGTTGGCAGAAATCTGATTAGACATTTTCAGTCAAAACTAGTCTTGAAAAAGACTGATCAGCGTTGAATAAACAAAACTCAGTCAATCTCAACGTTGTTCAGACTTTCTCAATCCAAAAACGACTGACTCTGGTAAAAGCAGTCAAAATATTTGTCAATAAAAAGGGGACGATTCTTAAATTAAAAAAAAATGTGGAACCAATAACCAATTATTATTATGGATAGAAAGTTACTTGTCTGATAGACAACAAAAAGTTGTTATTGAAGGTTTTTCTTCTTCATTGAAAGGTATTTATGCAAGTGTTCCGCAAGGGTCTGTTCTTGGTCCATTCTTATTTTTAGTATATATAAATGATATAGTTGGCAATATTAATAATAATATTCGCCTTTTTGCGGACGACACTTCTCTATTTGTGATTGTTGACAACAATATCGATGATGCAGCAATTTCACTAACAAATAATCTTGATATTATTTCAAAATGGTCCAAAAATTGGGCTGTTCAGTTTAACTCAGAAAAAACCAAGAGTATAGTTTTTACTCGAAAGTCAAGAGTCCATCCTCCAGTTCATTTTGGACTTAATAGTAATATTATTGCTGAAACTGACAATCATTGTCATCTTGGTTTAACATTACAGTCTGCTGGCACATGGAGAATTCATATTGATAATATCTACAAAAAAAGCTTGATCTCGTATTAACATTCTGCGTAGCTTAAAGTATTTGCTTGACAGGAAATCGTTAATTTGTCTCTACTTTGCTTTTATTAGACCTATCTTGGAATATAGTGATGTTGTTTGGGACAATTGTTCACAAACTGAATCTGATCTCCTCGAAAGTGTACAAGTTGAGGCAGCTCGAATTATAACTGGTTTAAGACGAAATTCATCTAAACAAAAATTATATATAAAGAGCTTGGGTGGGGAACGCTTAGTAAAAGAAGAAAGAATCACAAACTTATCTTATTTTTCGAGATATTAAATGGCTTTACTCCTTCTTACTTATTTGATATTGTTCAACCCTATTTACCGAGAGAGACATCTTACAACCTTAGAAATGAAAACACTACTTTTCATCCCCCTTTTCTAGAACTACTTCTTTTTACAATAGTTTTTCCCATCTATTGGGAGACTGTGGAATACCTAGCTTTTGAATGTTAGAGAGTCCCCGAACTTAAGTATATTTAATAGTAGACTTTTGAAACATTATAATTCTTCAGTCTCTTTGAAGTATTTTAGCTTTGGTCATCGGGTTGAAAATATTTTACATTGTCAACTCCGGAATGAGGCTTGTAACCTTAATGCTCATCTACATAGTCATCTCCTCTCTGAAAATACAAATTGTCCGAATTGTAGTAATGAATATGAGGACAATGTTCACTTTTTTAGGAATTGTCCAAAATTCACTGAATAACGTTTAAATATGTTTCACTCAATTCAGAAATTACTTAACAACAACGATATAGATACAGACATCACTGTGGACTTACTCCTTTATGGTAACAGAACCTATTCTATTGACTTGAATATACAAATATTTGAATATGTTCAAAAATTCATTAATGACACTAACAGATTTGCTTAAGGTTAGTGAGGACAGCTGTCACGTGATTTAACCATAAAAATGGCGGGAAAAAAATTCAAATGTTCAGAATGGGATGAAATTTGACAGGAATGTTACTGGGCATGTGTACAAACGAACTTTGGTTTTTAAAAACATCAAAATGGCGACCGTTGCTATGGAAACGGAAAAAAGCGTGAAATTTTCAAATTGCTCCAAAATGACTGAAATTTGACAGGGAGGTTTCTTAGCATGTGTAAATACGAGTTTTGGGTCTTTAAAATATCAAAATGGCAACCGTTGCCATGAAAACAGTAAAATGGCAGGAAAAATTCAAATTCCTTCGTATATGATGAAAAATAGAAATAAACTTAAAATAAGGTGAGAAAAAGGAAAATAATAATAAATTAACACAGTAAAAGTGCTGAAAAAGGAAAAAAAAACTTTGATAGAAATTAAATAAGATAGAGATATAGTAGTGAAAAAAGTAAATTATGTACACAAGGGGAAAAGAAAAGTGGAAAAATGATAGAATAAAACTTGAAAATTGTTGGAAGAGAGAATTCACCTTAGAACATCAATAGCAGTCTCCACATTCTTAAAAATTAACGCAGACGTCAACTTTGAATGCTTGTTGGTCTCTTAAAAGCCTGGTTTGCTATACTGATCTTTTTATATTTTGAAGTTATCGTATAAAGGTATATATTTAAGTAAAAAATGAAATTTTGAATTCGGAAGTTTTTTTTCTGAATTTCACCTTTTATGTCCCTCCAGGGGACAAAAAGTGATAAAAAAAATCTAAACTCAATGTGCACATAATTGGGAATATTAGCACAAATAATTGACAGAAGAGAATGTATTTTTAGAAATAATTATAAAACAACAAAAAATAATCCAAACACTCTTTTTACAAAAACAATGTACAATTGGGGGTAAATGGGAATTCGGACCATTATTCAGCGGAGGTAACTTTGACCCCGTCTATCTAAAAAAAAACACCTGGAAAGGTGGTCCAATATTTATACCAAAGAAAGGGTATATATTCAACAGTAATATATTTAAAAAAAATAGCCAATTTGAATTCGGATTTATTTTTGGGGTCAGGTGTCCTCACTAACCCTAAAAGTTTTTTTTTCTTTTTTTCTTTTTTTGTTTTGTTTTTGTTTTTGTTTTTGTTTTTTTGTTTTTTTTTTTTTTTTGCTTACTTTACATGATTTAATGCTTTTTTGTATGTATAGTAATTTATTTAGTTCTTAATATAATTTTTTTCATGTTAAAATACAAATATTGATGTTCTTTAATCATGGTGCCATTGCATGTCTTAAGGTATTTTCCTTTGATTGTGATATTATAATATATGTAGAGGTTAACTTGTGAGTCTATTTATGGGTTTCAAAAAAATAAATGAATAAAATAATAAAAACCTGATAATTAGGGGTTATCTTGTTGAATACTTTATTACTAATAATTTACATATCACTCAATTACTTACACCCTCATTTTGACTCTCGATATTTGATTATCATATTTTGCGATAAATGTAACTTACTAAAGATTATGCTATTCTCATAAAATAGTAATTTATTTTGTGATAAGTAATTGATTACCTGATTCCTCGATGCCTTCATGAGGAGCCTCACAAGTGAATTTTCCTGCCGGTATTTATGTTTTTGTTTATATCTAAATTTGTATACCTTTTGCATGTATTTTTGGAAAGGGCTTTGCCTGTTGCCAAATCCTTTTCTTTATTGAATAAAATAAGTTTTGCTTTGTTAATAAATTTCATGTCCGGTGACGTCGCAGTATTGATTGTAGAGGCCCATAGCGGGGTAGAAACTAAAAAACATGAGAATGTCATTAATTTTAGAATGAGAGAAATAAAATTTATCATTAGCAAGTCATTGATTATTATTATTATTATTATTAGTTCGCTAAATCTCGAACTTTTAAGGTTTAACCCTTTTGACTATGATAATCAACGACTTGAAAGGATAGATTCTTTATTTCTCATCTCTCGAGTCAGAACAACTCACGGGAAATTTCCCACCAGATCTATTAGGAACATTATCCTCGGTGTTTTACATTAGTCATAAGAAAAACATTTTCCACAACTTATTATGAAATTTCTCATATCTTGTTTAATAAATTTCAAATGTTTGAATATTCGGCAAGTCTCGTTTTCAAACATTTGCAATTGTTTTAACTCGATGTGAGATATTTCATAAAAAACTTAATTCTCGTTGTAGAAATTATATAATAATCACAATCTAAGTTATCCTTTTGAAACATCGGTCAGGAGGTGTTTAGATTTGTTAGAGATTAGTTAAAACATACATATTCATCATAACCCGAGAACGAAGACCAAATCAAAGATATATTATTAAACATCCTATGATATGCTATGCTTATTTGACTTACATCTAATGGAATTGTAATTTTGATGTAGCATTTGAAATCTGTATGAGTTTCTCTAGGCACACAGTTATCTTCGAATAACACCAAACCATCGCGTGATACAAATGAAACCTTGTCCACTGTTCCGTTGGCTTTAAGACCATACGCAGAAACGTACAGCACGTAATTTTGACCTACAAAAACGCATGTATACTTACTATTTTATGAGAGGATAGGGGATACCACTATGTTTTACACTTAAAACACATTGTGAAATGCACAAATGGTAACAGACTGACCACTAGATGGTCCTACAGTCTTTTTCAATGTCATCTAAGTTCATTTCTGAACTTCAAATTAATATTGAAAACCAAAATAATAAATAAATTACTTTGTAATGATAATAAGATCTAGTATTATGATTCCTGCATACCTTCAATATGCTTCATAGAAGAATTACTATGCCAAAACGTATCAAGTTAATGAGAATACAATCTTATTTCCAGGTCAATATCTGTAGGTGTCTTTAAGCAATAAAAAAAAACAAAAGCAAAAACAAAATTAAGCATATGTATATTTGGTCGAAAATAAAAGTATTGAATTATTTATGAATTTTAGACTGTTTCGGCTAACTTTGTCATTCTCTTAACTAAGAAAAATCAATTTTAAACAATTTAAACCTTCCATGTAAGCAAAGTCGGCAAGGCTATGACTTTTAATATAAAATAATAGTTATTGGTAATAGTATACTCTATTTATTCGTTTCCAATGTTTTGATGACCTGTGAAAGGAAGAACGCCCACTGCCGATTCAAAAAAAGGGTAAACCCTCTGCACAATTTTATAAGGACTCTTTAACATTTTACACCCGACTTATAATCAATCTAAACAACTAATTTTGTTCCCTTATATGCTTACTTTAGAAAGTGATTTTAGTTAACATATTCAGGCAAGGTGGTTTTCCCTATTTTTACTGTTGAACAACTATAAACAACCCAACAGAGAAATGTAGTCATTGAAATGACGAGCAGTTTTGCAATTAAGCGAAACCTTTTGACTGTTTTTTTTCCTTTATATTTGGCAATATGGATCAAACAAACACGTGAAGGTGTGATATTTCAAAAATATACTGGACATTTATCTTTTTTTTTCTTTTGAAATAAACTTCAATGAACCCATAAGATACATGGTATTTACATTGTGCTATGCTAATATCATATATTTTTAGTCAAATACCTTGTAAATTAATGTAGTGTTTATAGCCTTACAAGTTTACCTCCTATCGGATTTCCGGTCACACGGACCATATTACTATGTCCTTTATACTGGTATATATTCACATGCACTGTCAAATCACTCTGTGCTGTTATATTTAGATCTAATTTAACCCGAGTATTTCGTCTCAGTTTCATTACACCAGGTGCAGGTCTCTACAAAATAATAATCATATACCTTATGACATTTAAAGGACTATAATTATATCCCGTCTCCTTATAAAAATAAAGAAGAACGGAAAAAAAAGCGGACAGTTTAATGAAATTATTGAATTTAATGATTCTTAAGAAATTTTGAGATGTGCATTTTATTAGCCAAAAAAAAACAATAAGGAAACCATTATAAAACTTCAAATTAGTAATGTGGTAGACAATACATTTCTTTCAGGACTTTAATATTAAAGTTAGCAAATATGTATTTAGACGTGAATGGTTGAATTTTGAGGAGATTGAACTAACGACAGAAAACCATTAAATAAAACATTTATAATGTAAGCTCTCTAATTAATATATTTACTAAGCGGTTTTGAATTATGTAATTACATAACATAACAATTTCTGTGCCTAACTTTTTTGAAAAAAGTAACTATTCTTTCTCCTTTGTAACGTTGAATTTGAACTTAAATTATTTGCATCAATAGACAATGTGTAAGTTCTTTTTTCCTCTTTTCATCGAAAATTCAGTTTAACAAAAATGCAACGAATAAAAAATGTAAATCCATATATATCCTGTGTTATTGTTAATACTGTGGAAGAAACAACCAAATACCGAGGTCAATGTGAAATTGTTTGTAGAAAAATGATTGAATACCCTTAATGTCAAAATATTTTAGTTTAAATTTCTGATCATCTTATTATCAACACAAGAAAGTCACCATGAAACTCACTTGCAGAGAGAAAATAGTTTCGCCTTTTTCAGTACGGAGACGTACAGCTGTACTTGAAACAAATGTTTCTACATATCCTGAAAAAAATATTACAATTAGCTTTGATTAACCAAAATTTATCAATCAATGGGTCCCCTTTCCCTCGTAAGTGTTTCAAGAGATTATGTATCCTTCTTCAATCAAATCATCTAAAGTTTGCTTTCTTTGAAATAACGGCATTAGTATGCTGAAGGAATAAAGGATGTGGTTATTACAGAAATCAAAGTCCATAGATATGGCATAAAAAAATCAGAAAACACACCAAAGGTGCGAAAACCGAATTGCGAATATTTATGAAAAAGAAAGGAAATTGGGTAAATGTCAAGGAGACAACATCCCATATCCAGGTTAAAACGACCCATAACAAAGCATCTAGGGGTCACCGTACGGTCTTCAACACAGTGAGGAACCTCACACCATATAGCAAGCCCTAAATGGCCCCAAAAATGTAAAAAAAGAGAATATTAAATCAATGGAAACAGGCGCAAAAATTGCGGTGGGGTTAAAATCTTTTCCTTGGATCCAAACCCTCCCTCTATGTGTAGTGAATGGCTAAAAATAAATACACAATAAAGACTCACAGTCAAAATCAAACTAGAAAAAGTCCAACTTATCAAGACGAGTACCCTCACAATGAAGTACATAAAATATGAAAACAATAAACATAGGTACTGTCCGAACAAATGCTCACAGTTACTGCCAGCTACTTATTTTCATAAGTACATCATTGGACACACAAATAGTTGTACATAAGCATATAAATTCTTTTATTTCAATAAGAAAGTTATAATGAAACTTTTGCAGGATGTTTAACTTTGTTTTCACTTGGCTAAACATATATAGCTGATAGCTGCATGAAGTCAAAACATTCCAAGTCCCATTAAAAAAATGGGGCAGGGGTTCCATTTAAAATCTAGATTTTGAATATTGCTAAAATCGTAAAAGTATGTATCAGAAGACCCTTTTCCTTAAAATTTCAGTTTTCTAGTTTGGTTTCCATGGCAACAAAAAGCTCCACTATCCATTAAAAATCATATCAGACCACAATTAAAAAAAATGGGCAAGGGGTCCCCCTTGTAATCCAGGTAAATTCAAAACATTCCAAGCCCCTCTTTCAAAAAAAAATGGCACGGGTTCCCCTTTAAATTACAAAAACAGGAAAACGGTAATCTAGTTTATACATATTTCTAAAATTTTGGAGAAAAATATGTAGCAGAATACTATTTTTGGAAGATTCAGTGTTCTGGTTTGCTTCCATGGTAACTGAAAGTTTCTTTATCCATTAGAACCCTTTTCAGACCACCATTCAAAAAAAAATTGGGCAAGGGTTTCTATTATAATTCAAGTAAAATGTATTACTGAAATCAAAACATTATGACCCCTTCCATAAAAAAAAATATGGGCACGGGTTCCCCTTATAATCTTATTTATATTGTGAAGAAAAATATGTAGCAGAATACTTTTTTTTCAAAGATTCAGTGTTCTGGTTTGGCTTCCATGGCAAATGAAAGCTCCACTAACCATTACAACCCATTTCAGACCACCATTCAAACAACATTTGGGCAGGGGTTCCCCTTATAATCCTGGTAATATGTATTGCTGAAATCAAAACATTCAGAGACCTCCCCCTCCCCCGTTTTCATAAAAAAATTGGCAGGGGTTCCCCTTATAATCTAATTTATATTGTGAAGAAAAATATGTAGCAAAATGCTTTTTCTTAAAGATTCAGTGTTCTGGTTTGGTTTCCATGGCAACTGAAAGCCCCACTATCCATTACAACCCATGTCAGACCACCATTCAAAAATAATTTTGGCAGGGGTTCTCCTTATAATTCAGGTAATATGTAGTGCTGAAATCAATTATTTACAAAAGATCATTATAAACAAGTATTTTTTTTCATCTAAGATTTTATTTAAAATGGACATTGCAAAAGACTTTTAGTAATATAGAATACTTCGTCACATTAAATCAATTACCTCCCTTAGTTTTATTACCTCCTTTTTTTATTTTGACTTTTCATTAAATCTCATTTTAGTTAATTACACCCAAAACTATGTAGTGGAGTACATGATTAGACCTATGAAATGAATTAACATGTTCTAGCAATATCAAAACTACTTTTGTATGAACAATTAAACTTTTTAGCTATTTTTGTTATCAAATAATACCAAACATGTCATTCCAGGTTTTATTGAAATGTTTATTTTTTGTTATATTTGTAGAAGTTGTGACCTTAACCTTTGTCACACAAACCTCGAAATCAAGAGGTTCCCTCCTCTAATCATAACTCATGTCTGTGCAAAGTTTCATTTAGATATAACATGTGATTCTCAAGATATCAATCGGAAACCAATATTAACGCCCGGACGCCCTGACACCACTCATCAAATTATAAGCCGAGTTCGACTTCGTCGCAACTCGGCTAATAAAAAGACACAAATAAAAACAAGCTTACGAGACGGCAACAAAACAAGAGAATAAAAGCACAAAACTCATAGTTAAGGCAAATTTTGAAGTTTCATTATTCTATGGAGTCGGTTACATGTTAAACTAAACATTCTTGTTAGCAGTTATGCATCAAGTTAAATGAGCGAGTGGTAATGATATTCTTTATTTCCAATATTCCCAATTTGATTTAACATCTACTGAAGTATTACTTAGCAAATGAAGAACTCTCTGATACTACCAAACGTTTAGGTCTTTAAAGGATCGTTTCATTGTTGATTCTGCAAATCTTTAGATTCACATGATTTAAAATTACAATTTTCGTAATAAAAAGCTATTATTTGTAGAGGTTATGTTCCATGATAAAACAAAAGAAAGTGTTGCGAACAAAAGTAATATGGTCATTTGAGCTGTCCAAAGAAGATACATGTAATATCAAAATATAAATAAGTAAGAGATAATATTAAAAACTTTTTGCATTTTTTTGATTTCATAACATTAACTTTTTATCTATTGTAACATCTTGATTGGTTTCTTTGTTAATAGTCATTATTCGGGTTTTCAAAACAGTCTCTTTTTTAACTCACATGATGCATGAGGTAATTTTACACATTGATACATAACCCCCAACACACACACACACACACACACACACACACACACACACACTTTTAAAAAATTTTAAAAATATCATTTCATATATCTTGAATCAACTTTTGACATTTCATGATGAATATCTCCGACATTTGATAGATTTATTGCACTTATACAAAGTTAATTAAAAGTCCAGAGTACCAAAATTCCTAGTTTAAATTCCAAGCATGCTTGTGCACGCTGACATATCATTATTTTTTGCTTGAACTGATATATGACCGATGTTCTAATAAGTAAAACATTTATTTTAAAACATTGATATCATAAACATAGAGAGCATCCAGAGTCAACAGCTCGTACGATTCATATTGCTCTCTAATTTTGGTCGGTATCTTTCTCCTCTCTTATGAAGCTGAATTTATTGAAATGCTTCTTCAAAATAAAGACAAAAAACTGGCCAAATCCATTAATGTCAGCTTCCGTTATATAGATGATATTTTATCACCAAAGCAACCATCGCTCTGGTGATTTTCTTCATCTAATATATCCAATAGAGCTTGAAATTAAGGATACTACAGATACTTCCACATCGGCCTCGTTCCTTAACCTTCATTTTGAAATTGACAACAGAGGTACACTACAAAATGCAAACTAGACTGTATGACAAATGCGATGGCTTCAATTTCCAATAGTCTACTTCCTTTTTCTTTGTAGCTTTCAAAAGCACCAGTATATGGAATTTACATATCACAACTCATGCGCTACACAAGGGCTTGTGGTCGATACAGTGACTTCCTTGATAGAGATCAGTCGCTTAAAAATATACTACATAACCAAAAAATTAAAGTCATCACTACAGAAATTCTAAGGTCGACATCACGATTTTGTGGATCGCTGTGGGATATTTGTTTCCCAGATGTCAACAGATATTTCCCTTTACAACTAAAGTTTGTTTTTCCTCTATCGGATTTGACTTTACTACCGGAGTGGACATGCTCAACACTGCGGGTGTCTTATAAGAAGCAGAATATGCTTACTCTACCAGTACACCTGATCTCACCCCTGGTTTTGATTGGGTCCGTGTTGTTCATCTGTATATGTGTCTTCAGTTTTCTTTTTTACCCTGTACTCAAAAGGTGTCCTTGTTTCTTAAGTTTCCGATGTTGCAGTTGTCCATGGATTGTTCGTTCTTTTGACTGAAGGTTCGGTTCCCACTGACTTTACTATTTTGTTGAAGGTTTTCAAATTTCGAAATCAATTTACTTCTGTCATGTTGCAATGTTATACAGCTTTTTGGTTTATATTAATTAAGTAACATATTTACTTTAACTCGTCTGTGATATTTACTGTGCCAACATAAATGAAATGCATAGCTGAAATAGGAGTACAATGTGTATAACATTAGCATTTAATGGTACATTTATATCTCAATTGCATACCATTTGAATTGATAATATCAACATCAGTTACAGCCGACGAGCCCTTGATGCTTATTTTCAATACCGTAATTGTGCTATCAACATAAATCTGCTGTTCATTATTAAATGAAGATTGCCACTGGAAATAATCCACTAATATTTCTCCAGAAGGAAATAATGTCTAAAAACACAAAGAACAGATGGTAATTATTATTGATAACTATCAATATTGAACTGTTGTAGTTTTAGGAAACAACGGCAATAGAATACTGAAGGAATAAAGAGGTGATATTTACAAAACTCTAAGTCCACAGACATGGCAAATACGAGTGCACAGAAAATAATGATGTTAGACAGCTACAAAGCACAGAAACAAGAAAAAACAACATAAAAAACCAAGGCACTCACAGTATGAACTCTCATGAGACTGAGAGTAATATTATGTACTCCGAAAGGGTTAGCATGTCATGCTCTGTTAACAGCGACCGTCACAGGTTCAGCGTGGAAAAAAT
The DNA here is from genome assembly GCA_002080025.1 of Modiolus philippinarum. Taxonomy (NCBI): domain Eukaryota; kingdom Metazoa; phylum Mollusca; class Bivalvia; order Mytilida; family Modiolidae; genus Modiolus; species Modiolus philippinarum. The sequence goes on from MJUU01061407.1 coordinate 54,790, forward strand.
GCATTTGAAAGATCTGTTAGATAGCTGATTTGTCAATGCCATTTTCTAACCCTGAGACAAAACCAATTAAAATTCAAGGAACATGTTACCTCTCTAACCCACAAACAGTACCAAGGTCAAATTTCGAAAAGGTTTGTAATCACTTTATTATTCAAACATGGAAAGGACAGATCGGTACCACAAACATAAATAACGAAGACAAAACTAAAATGTAACAAGACAACACAAAAACTTAAGCAATGACAGTTTGAAATTCCATAAAAAACCGAAACCGATATCAGCATGTTCTGCTCTGTTAGCAGCAACCATCACACTGTTAGTGAGCTAATCTAGGTAAAAGTCAAAATCGCTATAGGTTTGTCAGTTGTTTCCTTAAATTCAAGTTCATTTGGAATACATATAAGTAAATAATCTTTACTTTTGGATTTTTCAGAGACCGTAAATCGTCAATGTAGCGGAAGCTGGAATAAAAGGACTGGTCTAAATGTTTTTGTTTACTTTGTGCAAGCCATTGTAAAAACTTGGCCTTATACGAGTAATGGAAAAGGTCAGCTTAGAGTGGCGCACAGTAAGTTCCCATAGGAATCCCTATTGTCTGTTGACAAATGCGACCTCCGAATTCGACAAAAATATTTTTGATAAAAAATTCTAACATTCTAATTACGTCAGTCTCAGTGTACTTCATTAGAATCAGCGTGGTTCTTTACAAAATATGCTTCGTCTTTCCCACTACTTAAAAGGTGTATCTTCGTTCTCCATTTTACTGCAGAAACATTGATGTTTTAAATCTGCAACTATTGTTCTCAGTTTATTGTGTCCCAGGGTTGTATAAGGAGTAGAAAAATCACAAGTTTGAATGCTATGGCAATGGACAAGACTGGTTGAGGATAGATGATCTTTGGAATTTTTAAGAATATCAATTTGATTCACGCCGCTCGTAGAGTAAGGTTTGTAGCAGTAATTTGCAAGAACGCCTTTGACTGATGTTAAAAAGCAGTGAAGAGCTGTCAAAGAGGTTAAGTGGTGCATCAGGATGACCCCGTAATGAATCTCTGTTTGTGTGAAATCTTACGGAGTTTTCGTACCCAGTAGATGTAAGGGAGTTGATTTTTTTTTCATCATCGGCTCTGATGCCAAAGGATGCCAAAACTGAAGTGTGCTTTTTACAATCTCTTCCTTCGATATTGTAATAGAGGTATAAGTAGGGTTACCAGATGAACCGTCGATGCTCAATTTCTTCACAAGGTAGTCGAGGAATGCTGAATCTACGGTTTGTAATGATGTCACTCTATAAATTGTATTTTGCGCATTCCTTTGCTGTATCCATTAAAAACAGAAAAAGGGTAAATCATGCCGACTAGCAGATTTGTTTTATATTCGTATAAGGAAATGTTCACGCAAGGGCTAGTTCCGAAAAAAAGACAAGAAGCCAGCTAAGTCCTTTAATTTTCAGCTTCCCTTTTAAAGATGATGTTCTTTCATTAAATAATCCTCAGTGTAAGGATAACCTTCATTTTATATACGCAGATGAACTCGAAATTAAAGAAACCACTGATACACTATCATCAGCATCATACCTAGATCTATACCTCTACTTTAACAATTCTGGACGTGTGAAAATCAGACTTTACGAAAAACATGACAATTTTGAATTTTCAATTGTGAACTTCCCGTTCTTGAGCAGAAATATTCCTAGATCTCCCGCAAATGGTGTCTACTTTTCACAACTAATTCCCTATTGCCGTGTATGTAATTTGTAAAGCAATTTTGTCAACGGAGCGAAATTACTGTCTCAAAAACCTCTACATCAACGATATTTCCAATCACTGTGGAAATTTTTACTCAAGAAGTTTTACGATCGTCTTAATGATTTGACAGACCGTTACAATGTTTCGATTTCACTGATGGTAATAGATATCGTTAGGTTGATTCAGTAGTCAGTACTTTGGTGCTGACCCGACTGCCAGTTCTATTTGAAAACTTACAATATCTTAATTTTTGTAAATTTTGTTGAAAACTAAGGAGTATCTCATCCTTGCAAAGCTCTATCCTTGGCAGATTTTGGCTTTACATTTAGATCATATTGGTTAATTGTTCTGAATTTTTTTAACAACTTTGTGTTAATTGTTTTCAAATGTTTAGATTTTAGCTGCACTTAAGAGACATTAGTAGTCGAAATGCGCATATGCAGAAACTAAATTCACTGTAAGTTCGGTATTTAATCATTTATTACCTGATTGCACACCGACTATGAAAAAATCGGACTTTTATTGTTTCGTCTGGAAAGATCATTTGGTATATAGATGTTCTAAGTAGGTGTGAGTATCCGGATAAATGTAACTGTCTTGATCGAGATACACCTGAATCCTTTACATGGAGATCTAGTAAGAAATTTCTGACAAAAGCATAAGAGAGGGTGTACAACAATCCACAAGCACCTAGTCAATATAATTCAAAGCAAAATAACATATAAGAAGAAAGGTTAAAGAAGAAATTAATCAAAGAAGGATGCAAATTCAGAAAATAACAAATGAAAATTTCAAAAGAGATCTTCCTTACACTTTCACACAGTTCACTGTAGCCCATTAAGAAGACTCGGGGATGGAAGAAATCTATGAGTCCGTTGAATGTAATTACCAACTTGAAGTTAAAGATGAGCATAAGTAGTTCTGAAACTGGGCATTATTGATTCAAAATAGATTTTCTTTACACCTACACATAGTTCAATGTAGCCCAGAAAGATGACTCGTGGGTGGAAGTAATCTTTGAGTCAGTTGAATGCAATTAGGAACTTGAAAGTTAAAGATGATCATAAGTAGTTCTGAGACTTGGCATTATTAATTCAAGTTGAACACCCTCACACAAGTAAATGGGGCTATCACAAAAGACTTTACAAAAGAAAATTGCATAGGCACTTACAGGCAATGTATCGGGTCAAAATATTTATGAAGTGATTTTATGTATCAAGCACACATTGCTATTTTGTCAAGACAACTAGGACAAAACGAAAGGATACAAAGGAGTTATGCACATGTATCACTGGTATAAACTGATGGAAAATGGCAATAACTATAGTTTAAAATGTTTTCTCTTATGATGTGGCAGCAATGTCTATTTCTTACACGATAAGATAATTTTTCGTATCACTTAGTGATAATGTTTATGCTATCACTTCATCGGCCTTTCATACGATTAGATAACTTTTCAGCCGTATTTTCATTGGTTGTTCTAGAGGTCACACATCAGGACAAACCAACGTCATAGCAATTTTTTTTTTTTAATTCCGTGCTCATTGTATTCTGCATCATTTTTTTTATTTCTTTGGAAAGAAGAAGAAATGAAAAAATGAGCTTCGTGTGTAGACACCTATTAATTCCTTCTCCCAAAAGAATTGAATATATTTTGGCCACTTGAAATATATTATTTTATTGCTAAAAATAAGTTTTCTTTCTGTGTTCTGTGGATCTGTGTTGATGTTTTGATGCAATGTGTATTGGCATCATTGACGCGTGGAAATTGACATCAGAATTAGATACCAGAGAGACAGAGAAATTTATACCTACATTTAATAACAAATCATTCGTAATATTTTCACTCAACTGACAAGCAGCAATTAATTTTACTACTGTAATGTTGTTAAAAACTGTATTTATAATTCAACCGAGCTTTCACCCAGGTTTGTCACCAGCGAGGAATCGTGTACTTGTCATTGCTATTGATTGTTGTGTACATGTGGGTATAATGCAACATATTTCCTACATCTACAACACTTATCGTTGTTTATGGTTTCTACTTTATATACGGGGAGAATTTATTGTTAAACTTTATATTCATGATAAGAATAAGTTTGAAGTACAAAATCAATCGTCAATATATTCACAAACTCAACAAACTAAATTCTCCCAACTTAACATAATTGGGAAAACACGATATAATGGTTTACAGATGAATTTTATCATAAGAGAAATAGTTTTCACACTCATGAGGCTTGTTTATCGCTTGTTATCAAATCTCGCAATCTAATTACAAATAATAATTAACTCGCTGAAGCTCGTTAATTATTATTGTGTAATTAAATAGTTCGATTTGATAACAAGCCTCACTCATAATGAAACCTATAAATATTTGTTAGGAAAATAAAACAAGTGCAAGGGAGGCCTGGAGCTGGATTTGGCTCTGTAAAAGAAGGAACACCAATGGATTGTCTTGAAACAGACATTCTAAGAAATCCATCGGTAACCCTCAGAAATAATCGTTACTTTTTAGTTGTATTAACGACGTATTATAACCTGTTTTTCTGGTGCAGTTTGCTTGTAAATAGTGGCATGTGATTGTAGTTCCTGGCCATTGTAGGTATTTGCTGTTGTCCTGTATTTGTAATATTATTATATAAGAGGAGATTATACCAATACAAGCTAAACTGATGAGACATGCGCTCATGCCGGAACTGCCTTATTGTACTTGTTTATAGATATACTTGATGTATATATGCTTATAATAAATACTTGTCTTTACATCAGATACTTTATATATATATGCACATATTTCTCTTTATATGTTTATACTTCTTTCTATATATGCACATGCATTTCTATATATTATATAATTTTACTACATGTGCATGTATTTTTTCATGCTTAAAGATTTTCTACTACAACGGCAAATGAATACCAAAGCAAAATTGATGAAAGGGGGGTTCCAAAATCAAAAATAAAAAAATCACGGCAATCATATCCAACACGAATTGAAATAGCATGACAAAGAAAAAAACAAATAAACAAAAATGAACAAGAACACCACAAAACTAAAGCACTAGCAGTGTGAACCACTACAAAAACTGAGGTATCATCAGGTTGGGTTTCTTTCTGTGTGCTCAGTAGGAAATTTCCAATCGTTACTTTTTGAACGGATTTCATATGGCATGTTCCCTTCATGAAATAAACGGGGTCCAAAAATGTTGAATTTCAAAAATATATATATATATATTTTTTTTAATGCATTCCTTAAGAAAAATTAACATAGCACTGAGTTTTCAGATTTTTAATAACCTGTCTCCTTTACATCTCCTTTACAAGCTATATAGGGTTCAAATTGCAGACATGAAGATAACATAAAACTTTTATTTTTCACAAAATGTCGATGGGATTTTTTTTTTCTTTGGATTCCTCGTGTTTTATGCTCTTCCGATTTGAGAGCTATAATGTTTTAAACGGGCTAAAATGTAATTTTCAGATATATGTGTGCTTTTTTCATAGAATTTCTTTTTTTCTTCGGATCCCTTTTAACTAGTGCTTTAAGGTAGCATGATGATAGGTTTGATGTATCTCGCTAGAATTGGCAAAACAGGGCTAAATTCCTGGAGTTCATACAACCAAAAATTATTATTTTTCATTGGAATTCAATGGGATTTTTTTTCTCTCTTGATGTTAGATTTAAATTGGTAGTCAATAGATTTTGCGTAGCTCTTACCGTTACCGACCACCAAGGGATCTAAAAGGCTGATTTTTTTTATTTTCCTTAATTTGTGTCCGCCTGATCATTGTGTCAAGCTTCTGAATGTTTAAATCCAATGACAGTATTAGCCTTTTTACTGTGTCCTTATTCATTTTACATTAAATGTGTTCAAATTTCAGTGTTCGACATGTTGCGGTCGTATGACGCTGCGCTCGGCGTAGCCCTTTATTACCTTTTAACTTACTTCTACTGCGAAAAGACGATTTTGCCTTTGTTACGGCATGGAAAAGGCAACCATGTTCGATGACATCACGTTCATAGAACACAAATTTCTATTTCTGACGTCATGTTATTTAACAGTTTGGTTTGTGACATAATGGGTACATCCAGTTACTAGAAAGTCAAAATTTGACGATCAATATAAGTAACAAAATATCTCATCAATATGAAACATGTATCATAATTATTCGATAAGATTCGTAAAATAATATGACATAAACATTTCTATACATATATTATGTATATTGAAAAGTTGGAACCTTGGTTTTTTCTCAAACCAACTGCTTCCATTTTAAACCCGGATACTTAAATTTCAATTCAGTTCAATTCAAGACTCAATATATGCTCAGTAAAGCATGTGCATATGCAATTACGAGTACAATAAGGCATATTGAGAGCAATATTTGTACAGAGCCTTGCAAATAGTTAGAAATTAGATGAACAAAACGAGTCCAACGAATGCCAAAGACACTGTTTTAGTTAGAAGATTTTACAACTAACCATTAAAAGGAGAATTTGAGAAATGGAATCTTAACCTAGGATGTTTGGCGTCAGCCTACAGATCAACAGTCAAAGATAAAGATGTAACATGTATCATGGTTTATAATTGGTTTTTCTCTGGTTTGATAAATGATAATAACTAATCAGTTTCCTAACAGATCTTTCAGAAACATTTTACCTAACTTGTCCTGTGATGAGTGCTGTTAAAAGAGCGGGACATGTTTGCCCTTCCGGAGCACTTGATGTCGCTCTCAGTTTCATGGGAGTTCACACTATGAGTGCCTTGGTTTTAAAGGTTGTGGTTTTATTTCTGTGCTTTGTAGCTGTCTAACGTCATTGTTTTCTGTGTTCTCGTCTTTGCCATGTCTTTGGACTTCGATTTTCGTAAGTACCACACCTTTGTTCCTTCGGTATTCTACTGCCATAGTTTCAGAGTCATTTGGAGTCACACCTAACCTACTGATATTAAGACGTAAGTGAAAATACCTGTGGAAATTGCATATGGAAGAAAAACAAGTTATAGACAAAAACAATCTACATATTACGGTGAATATGTTGCATGAATGAACATAAACCCCTCAATCAAGATACACTAATATGTGTTTATACAGTCCGGCAAAAGTTAAGTGTCACTTACGTTTTAAGTTTCACCAACAAACATGTTAAAAACTCTAGGTATAAACTTTTTCATGATGATAAGCCTTAACATGAAGCATGTAATGCAATTTTCTAGTTTTTGAAAAGACAATCAAAAATCCGATTCTCACAACCAAAGATGAAACAATTCCTTCAGCATGCAAAAAACAGTTTCAACAATAACTCCTACATTGTATATAGGACATTGTGAGTTCAAATTTGTTACCGGATCAACTGTTTTTTTTTTTTTTTTTTTTTTTTTTTTTTTTGTTTTTTTTTTTTTTTTTTTTTTTTTTTTTTTTTTTTTTCTAAAATTTGGCAAATTGATTCCAGAAGTCTCCACGTTCCCTTACAATGTTCAAAACCGATTAAATTTACAATTATGCCTCTCAACAATTAAAACCGATTTTTCTGAGTATTAGAATTACAGAAAAAAACCCAAATTTTACCGAAATCCAGCCAAACAAATGGTCAAAAGATGAAAGTTGGTACACAGGGAATCATTATTTGGACATTTTGACAGTTTCTGAATCCAATAAAACATTACCTGTTTGAAAACAGAAAGGCATTGGGTCGTTGTTCTGTAATAACACAAAAAAACTCAGATTTCAAATTTGAACATTAATCAGAAATCTTAGGCGAAAGTTTTCAAATTCATGCCCTTAAAATTGGCCTTAACATAGATAAAAACTTAACTTAATGGCAAAATTCAGCAAAGAAATTGTTTTGTTTTGACATTTCGTCACATAAGGGGGAATTCATCTGTTAAAATGTCGTAAAATTATCGTACAGCTTGTTATTTTCGCGGGGTTTTAATTCTTGCGTATTTTCGCGGACGGACTCAGATCGCGAAAATTATTTCCGCAAATATTTTACGTATTCTTAGGATATATGTAAGGTCTTTGATAATCCGCGAAAATTTATAACGGTAAAATTTTTTGCATACATTTTTCACTCAAATCCTCGAAATTTTTGACCTGCGAAAATAACCCGCTATACGGTAGATTATCTCCCTGTATTTCGAACATTACCTTGTATATGTACAACTGTCACCTAAAACACAGATAGGAATGTAATTGGTGTTTTTCCTTCGAATCAACAATAACGACAATGATCTTCAATCAGAATTCATGCATTGAACTGACAATTATTTTTCTTGTCAAAGCTACCATTTTTTGTCATAAAAATTGGGTTGAGTATGATGTAATAACTTTTCGAATACAAACAACAATATAAAGCATGATTAAAGTTTTACATCTCAATATCAAAATTATCTCAGTCATAGTGTTTTGAACTAAAACCTCTCACTAAAACAGTTTCAAAAATGATGTTCATGAAAAAAGTAAGGTGATGCTTAACTTTTAGTAGACTGTCTATATGAATAAGATATAACAAAACTTGTATAGTGTTTATAAATTGTATTATGGTATATTATAGTAGTATATGAACAAATGTACTAGATTTTAACAGACTTTGGACATCAGATTATTGTCTGCTATTAGATATCTCACATTCAGACATACCATACACATTACTAAGTTACAAGATCTTATGTATCATTAATACCTCAAATTTTTGTAGGGTTCACACTGCTAGTTTGCAAGGATCTTGTTCATTTTGTTTATTTGTTCATATTGTTATTTGTTTTGACTTTGTCATGCTGTATCAATTTGTGTTTGTTATGAATAGCTTATTTTTTATTTAGGAATTTCTACTTCACTCCTTCTTGATTCTGTATTCGTTTGACGATGAATTACTTTAAAAGTATATCTGCAGGATATATTTTAAGTGGATTGACCTCTCAGCAGAGGTTATTGCAATTACCCTGTTTACTTATATTTTGACATTTTTGTCTCTTATCTGTTCATATAATATCAGCTGATTATGCATTTTGACATTTGTTGATTGACGATTTGATGTTTTCGCTAAATTAGGTATTGAGGGCTTACAGAGAATCTATTGCCCAAGGTTGTCAAATATTTATGATTACACGTTATTTTTGTTTTGCAAAGTAATAATACAATACAGCTTTATCATGCATTTAATGCTTGCACGTTTTTGCACATGTTCAAGCCAATCAAGAAATCATCAAGTTTTGCCTCTTCGGTAGTATTTTGATGAGGTTATGGGGATTGTTAGTCTATTTCGAGGGCTTGGCTCAATTAATTATACTGACAATACCTTTCGAGTTATATAATTGAAATCATTCTTCTTGTTCTGCGCCTTTGAAGTGCACGACATGAGGCCGGCATTGCTGTGTTAGCATTCCATCGATATACTCATTTTACATTATAATGTATTGGATTTGATAAATCCTAACCTTAATGTCACATCACTTTACCAAATCTATGACCTAATATAACAAGATGAAAATCTTGATTCTCTTTCGGAGTGGATTAAGGCTGTGAGGTCCATGATTTTTAAAAGAATTAGTCAGCTACGAGGGTCAGTGAGAACTATGCCGATGTTCCCAGATGCTTGCCCTCCAAACATGACAAATATGTTGTTGTTCCCGCAGATAAGGCCCTAATAACATCATTTTCATATGTAAAAATCATTACATCGAATGTTTAAAGAAAGAACTAGGCATTGGTAACTCCCAGGGCAATCCAACCTACACATCCACTACTGTCTAAGGAGGAGATATTACAGAACCATAAATCTGTTTTGCTTTCCTTTGGAATTTCAACCAAAGATGAAGACACCGATCTCCCTTCCTTGTACTGGGTACAAAAGTTACACATGTTCCAATACATCGCTTGATCTGCATAATGTTCCACAAAACCTCTTTCTAAGCTTTTAACCTCCATCTTGACAGCCGTAAAAGAGGGCCTTCAAAAATACTGTGATACTAGCTTTTCAAGAAGTGGTGTAAATGAAATGTGGATATTAAAAAACTCTTAAGATCTGCTTGACATCCTGAAATCTAGATCATTATTGCATTGCAACAGCATTTCAACATTTGACTTCTCCACACTTTGTACTACCATTCCTCATGAACAACTGAAATCTCGGCTGAAAGATATAATTCATAGATGTTTCTCCCGTAAGAACTGCGAACGAAGATATAAGTACATAGTCATAGGCAGAAAACAAGCATACTTTGTGAAATACGACACAAATCACAGAAAAAATACACAAAGGAAGAAGTAATAAAAATGTTAGTTTTTGATCGACAATATATTTGTCCAGTTTGGAGGACCTTTTTTTCAACAGACCATTGGAATTCCAATAGGCACAAACTATGCACCTCTTTTAGCCGATCACTTTCTCCGCTCTTGTGAGGCTGAATTCATTGAAGGACTTCTTCAAAATGAAGACAAAAACTGGCCCAGTCCTTTAATCTCAGCTTCCGTTATATAGATGATATTTAATCATTAAACAACCCTCGCTTTGGTGATTTTCTTCATCTTATATATCCAAAAGAGCTTGAAATTAAGAATACTACAGATGCTTCCACATCGGCTTGGTTCCTTGACCTTCAACTTGAAATTGACAACAGAGGTACACTACAAACTACATTTGTAGCCTGTATTACCAACGCGATTACTTCACTTATCTAATAGTCAACTTCCCTTTTCTCTGTAGCAACATTCCAAAAGCACCAGCATATGTAGTTTACATCTCACAACATATTCGCTACTCAAAGGCCTGTGATCGTTACAGTGACTTCCTTGATAGAGCTCAGTTGCTTACAAATAGTCTACTTCAGCACGGGTACGTTACAAAAAAAGTAATCAATACAGAAGTTTTACGGTCGACATCACGATCTTGTGGATCGCTATGGGATATCTGTTTCCCAGATGACAGCAGATCTTTCCCTCTACAACTAAAGTTTGTTTTCCTCTATCGAATTCGACTTTACTACCGGAGTTGACATGTTCAACACGGCGGATATGTGATAAGAAGCAGGAGATGCTTACTCTATCGATTCACCTGATCTCACCCATTGGTTTTTTTAATTGGGTCCCTGTTGTTCATCTGTATGTGTGTCTTTATTTTTATTTTTTGTCCCGTACTTAAGTGGTGTCCTTGTTTCTTAGTGTGTCTGTTTTTGCCATTGTCCATGGATTGTTCGTTCTTTTGATTGACGGTTCGGTTCTCACTTACTATGATAGATAATAAATTAAACTCCTTCAGATATATGATATATGTAGGTCTTCAGATATAAAACCTACAAGTATAAGCCACGTGACACAGATAGTTTTAACAAACCAGTCATACTAATGCATCACAAATACAAAATAAATGATGCTATATTTGAATTATGGCTAGAATGCCCGTCATGTTTACTTACTTCCAGTACTTTATTTATTGCACTGCCTATATGTTGTTTGTCAGTTCGATGGTATGTTCCACCAGTTGCCTGGGCTAACTGTTGAAAAAGGGAAAATGACCTACCAATTCGACCTTTAAATAAAATAATAACACAAATAAATAAATCATTAATAGTTTGTAAACCCCATTTATATACACAAGATGTACACAAGTATGTAAACTTTCAATGGTATGCCCGCAAACTAGTTTAATAGTCTCCGGCAATGCCAGAATACGACAGAAACACCGATCTCGTTTTATTGGGGCATGGGTGAGTTTAGATGAATGCTTATTTTATAATCAGTAGTTGTACATTTTCAGGTTTTCCTCCTTATTACTGAGTCAAACACATTTATATTGAAAAGAAGAAAAACAAAGAAGCAATCTGATAACCGAAAGTTATTCATCTTTCACGCTACTTCCAGAACTAAGACTACAACTGGAACGATTATTATAAGGCTGAATTAAATTTGTAATCTTTGCATGAAACATGATCTTATTTGTCTCTCGGGATATAGGTAAAATTAAACCGAGAAAGGTATTTCTTGTTAAGTTATGTGCCTTCATGGATATCTTTTGTTAGCTTTTTTGGTTTTCGGTATGCTATATTTTGTAGGACATATCGTATTGCATAACATTTTGGTGAAAAATAACAAATTAAAATCGGCAGTTTAATTGCAATTTTTTCCCATTTATTTGCTGATTGCTTTCTTAAAAATAACGGCATTGAATAGAATAGTACATATTAAAAAGTGTATCTCAATCTGTTCTTTAAGTATTTCGAAATCATAACTGTTACTATATGCTATTATATGTTATACAAACCAGTAATATTTTCTCAAAAAATTAAAAAAATTAGTTCAAAGCCTTACATTAGAAGCAGGTAAAATCACAAATGTGTAGCGTATATTAAGAAGAGAAACTTAACTATACTACGGAAAATTTTAATAATCAAAGCTCTAATTGTGCCGATGTTTACCTTTTAAGGAAATGTTTCAACAGTGCCAGAATTATACTTGAAAGAAATAGAAAACCAATGTTTAAATTCATGTGGCATTGCAAACCAGAGAGAGTAAAAAGAAATTCAATTATAGCTTCATACGAAAAAGTTATTTTGATGCTTTAAAGGTTTCTTGGGTCAAAAGATTGATAAAGGGTGAAATTATGAACTGGAAAGTTATTCCTCTAATATATTTTGGTGCTTTTAGTACAAACTGGTTAATCTTTAATACTAACACTAATGTGATTATCGAATGTTGCAAAGATATCCCAGAGTTTTAGAAGGGAATAATTAAAACAACGGCAGTAGAATACCGAAGGAACAAGGGAAGCGATGACTACAAAAATCGAAGTCCAAAGACATGGCAAAAAAGGTAACAGATAAAAACAAAGACAAAACAAGGACGTGAGACAGCTACAATGCACGGAAATAAAAAGATAACATTAAGAACTAAGGCACTCATAGTGTGAACTCCCATGAAACCGGGAGTGACATCAGGTGCTCCGGAAGGGTAAGCATGTCCCGCTCCGCTAGCGGCACCCGTCACACTATCAGTGAGTCAATCCAGGGTTGAGTCAAATCCGGTTATGTCAATTCCGTGAAGACCTGAAATCTAGCTGAAAATGTCCGTTTTCATTTGGGACACAGACACGTCATATCTGTCAATGATGTCATGGTGACCGCCATAGAGTTTCTGAAGGGATGAAAGTAACAAAGGCTGAACAAATCCCTGACTAAAAAGCTTTTGGGACAGTGCTTTTGCTCTAACTAAAAAGTCACTGTATAAACTGCATGCCCGACAGTAACAAATCAACTGTGAAATGTACACTCCAAAGGCTGGAGAGGTAGGTATATTGCTGCTCAGAAGGGGAAAGTTCACAATTGGGAAGTTTAAATCATCACGTTTGTCATACATAATAGATTTCAAACGTCCATTTTCGTCAATGTAAATTAAAAGATCTAAATACCAAGCTGAAGTAGGTGTATCAGTTATCACTTTAATTTAAAGCTCATTAGGATAGATCTGGCGTGAATATTCCTTGAATTGTGTATTATTAAGGGAAAGTACATCGTCTATGTAGCGGAAGCTGAAATTAAAGGACTGGGCTATATGTTTTTGTTTTTTTTTCTGAGTAAGCCCTTGTAAAAGCTTCGCCTCATACGAAAAAAGGAAGAGATCAGCTAAAAGTGGCGCGAAGTTAGTTCCCATGGGAATCCCAATTGTGTGTTGAAAAACACGGCCTCCAAATTCGACAAAAATATTATCTATTAAAAATTCAAACATCTTGATTACCTGAATTTGGGACCTTTTGAAAAAACCTCTCGTAGTTTGATAATTTCTATAGTATTTAGGTCACCGGTTATCACGTGTCCAGCCGGACTGTAATTGAAGGGGTTAGTGGAGCTAGCGCAATCAGGTGGTTTGGCTTTGAAGTCGTCAATTTTTAAATCATGCAATACCCGTTTGTAATTGAAAATGGAAGTTGCAATGGAATAAGTGTATGAACTTGGTGTTTGAACTTGGTAAGTGGGGGTTTATTTAAATGTCCGGTAACATTTGGGGAAATAAGTGAACAGATTTTATGTAATAATAAATTTATTAGATTCGCCAATAAAAGTTTAATTTTTGAAAATTTGATAAAAAGTGATATTATCTATGTCAACGATATTATTGATGATAATGGATACATATCACAAAGGGTTATTTTATAGAAATTAGAAAACAAAATTATATTTAATTGTATTTGAGAAATATCTACTATTGAGAGATTTATACAAAAAGATTCGGTTAGTATTTTACAGACAGAAAATTGAGTGAAAACTAAATTAAATATAATTCGTGATAAGATTTCATTATAAAATACAAACGAAGATATCTGAGTGATATCTAATAAGGTTTTATATAAATTTTAATAGATACAAAATTTGAAAAGCCAATAGGACTAGGAAAATGGGTTCGTACATTAAATATTTCCGATGTTTTAAAGATAATTCATATGTGTTTAATTTTAGATATTTGCAAGAAAAGAAGTTAAAAATGTTCAGATGGAAATTAATACAATATATTATTTCAACCAAAAAATACTATTACAATAGAAAATATCAAATAATGCTTCCTGTAAATATAGTGGAAATGAAGAAGATTACATGCATTAGTTTATATTATGTCCTTATTTAGTAAATTTCTGATCAAAAGTAAAATCTATTTTCTTGATGAGTAAAATATCTGTCAGGTTTAGAGTTAAAACATCTTATTTTAGGTTTCAAAATTTGGGATAAAGAATATTTCTGGTTCAACTATGTCTTAACGATTATCAGTTTCTCTTAATATAAATCTTACTATATTTCAGAACAACGTACAAAATACGTTGATCTATTCAAAATATTTATTCAAGAATTTAATTAACGTGTAGGATTTTGGAATCGTAATACAAAATTAGCGTTGATAAAACAAAATATTAATAGTATGTGAATTGAGTGTTTATATTTTGAATTATATGCTGTAAATGTTAAATTTTACAACTAACTACCACCCTGGATAATAAGTGAAGTGTAAGAGGGAACATTAAGAGTAGCTTGGGCTCTTAAAGTTAATTGTAACAAGCATATTAGTGGAATTAATATATTATTTGTTGTTAAAAATAAACATTAGTGCCATGTAGCATTCTAAGCAGCTAACACTCAACAGTAAACATGTATATCAAATGTTACTGTAAGAAACATATTTATTAATTATTAGCCATCGTTTGATAACTGGATAGTTCAAGGGCTGCAAGTTGTTTGTATGTTGTCTGATGTTTGTAGGTCACAAATGTCAGCATGGTCACGTGATCTGTGCAATATTAAAAATAATGGACGCAACAATCGAAATACCTTAAATCAAGGCCTAAAATAGATATATGTCGTATTTATACATTTTCGTTGATAATTACGGTTTTTATTTGAATTTTAAATGACTTTCAAGTCATTAAATACATAAATTGCATTAAAATCATGATTTTGGAGCCCTCATTTTGAATATTAAGAGTTTTTCGTTCAATAAAGGTATTTTTATTTAATCAATGTTTTGAAAAACATTGGCTGAACTATTGAGAAAGCAACATAGGATAATGTAATTTAATTTATCCGCAACATAAGATACTGTAATTTAATTTATTAACCTGGATATGGGATGTTGTCTCTTTGACATTTACCAAATTTCCTTTCTTTTTCATATTTTTGTCCCCAAATCTGACCCTCATATTTAGGATTTAAACACAATAATGCATTGACATCATATATCTGACCTTGCCATTTTAGACTTTCAAATTCCGATGCATAAGTATACCATATATATTTTTCTTTTACTTAAAGAGGTGCACGGATAATAAGAATTAAATATTTAGAGTAGGACCAAATGAAGGAAACATATATCCAATGCTTTTCAAGCCCCAAGCCTTACGTACCATGATATAGTGATATCCAGAATACCGATTAACATCTTTACTATTACATGTACAGTGGCAAAATATATTTATTACGCCGTCTACATTTATTTTGCAATGCAATTGATGCGTGTTATCCGACTGTGAAATTTAGAAACTTCTTCACGTCGATCTCAGTCACCACAAAATTCCATCTCATAAATATTTTTGGCTTAACTTATTTTACAAAAAAAAGAGAAAATGCGGATCAAACATCATTAGACACTTTCATTAACAAATGCATGGAAGTGGCTGATATCCGAATTAATCATTTTGAAACACATTATAAGCAGCAGAATACCATTATAAGTTTTACGGCGAGGTGCTTCGTAATGAAATTACCAATTCTAGTACATTTCAAGCTACCACGTCAACAGAAACACAAATAATTACTGATCATATGATAGCACAAGCTGAACTTAAAGCAACTTCTAATTAAAGTAGAATTCCTACTATGCATTGGCTTCCTTAACTTTACAAAAATCCTTTCAAACTTCGTTTTATTTCGGCATCAAGTAAATGTTCAACTACACACATTTCTGTTATATTGAACAGTGCATTTACTGACATAAAAAATCTCTCATCAATTTTAGCAACAAATGTTATGAATACAGTAGAATTAACTATTTTATTGAGTATTAATAATTCGGTAGAGGTCTTGGAAAGACTTCGATATGTTGATAAAGCATACAGCTCAATCGATAGCTATGATTTTTCTAACCTTTATACTACATTACCACATACACTCATCAAAGAGAAATTTTCGTATTTGATCAAACGGTCCTTCAAAAAATCAGGATGTACTTACATTTGTAACAATACATTTTAATCGTTTTTCATGACGACAAACATGACAAATATACAAACTGGACTTGTCAGGATATGATGAAAGCATTTGATTTTCTTCTTGACAATATTTTTGTTCTTTTCGGTGATACAGTCTATCGGCAAAAAAATAGGAATTTCTATGGGTACCAACTGTGAACCTCTCATAGCAGATGTATTTCTTTATTGCTACGAGTCACAATCCATGTCAAAAATTCAAAAAGACCCTTCTAAACAGAATTTAGTGGATATTTTTAACAATACATATAGATATTTGGACGATATTTTGGCTTTAAATAATCCTTAATTTTCTAAACTTACAGATGAAATTTATCCTGCCGAATTTACTTTGAATAAATTCAATAGCAACAGTGATCATACTCCTTTCCTTGATCTTGATATATCAAAAAATCAAGGAAAGTTAAACACTAAAGTTTATGATAAAAGGGATGATTTCTCTATCCCTATAGTCAATTTTCCTCATCTCGATGGTTATGTTCCGTTAGTGCCTTCTTTCGGGGTCTACATATCACAACGTGTTCGATATGCACGAGTATGTAGTGATGTTTCTGACTTCAACGACCAAAATCTTTGTCTCACTGAAAAAACTTCTACATCAAGGGTTTAGATATCATAAATTGATAAAAACATTCTCTAATTTTATTATAGAAACATTGACTTATTAAGAAAATTTGGTTTTACATGCAGGGCTCTGATACAACAGGGCATTTCACATCCAAACTTCGATGGAACTATCATTAACAAAGCGCATAAATTCAAAATTGTCCTTCAAGACTTATCAATCCGTTGAACAAACTTATTCATAAAGTATATAAATACAGCATTGTTAATTTTCACTTCTGGTTTTTGTTTGCAAAATATTGATCAGCTCCTACATGCTTTACACCATAACTAAAATCTAGACATTTTTTCATTTTGGCACTATTTGGCATTGCACAATATCATGTTCTTCTTTCATTATTGATGGTGTTGTTATAGAAATCTATTTAGAAGTATTTCAATTGTCTCATATGTAAGAAGGCCTGATATCAAAGTCAACGGAAATTATGTCCTTAGCTAGCCGTAATTGCGAATATTTGTCCGGACAGTACCCGTGTGTATTGTTCTCATGTTTTATGTACTTCATTGTACGGGTACTCGTCTTTTTCCTAGTTTGATTGTTACTGTGAGTCATTTTGTGTATTTATTTTTTAGACATTCACCACACATAGGGGAGGGCTTGGATCCAATAAAACGAGTTTAAGCCCACCGAAATTTTTGCGCCTGTCCCAAGTCAGGAATATGTTGGTCATTGGCTTGTCCTTAGTTTCTTGATATTCGGGTTATTGGATTTGGTTTTTTTTCCATTGATTTATTTACTTTTGTAACTTTTGGGGGCCATTTAGGACTAGCTACATTGTGTGAGGTTCCTCACTGTGTTCAAGACCGTACGGTTACCCCTAGATGCTTTGTTTTGGGTCGTTTTAACCTGGATATGGTATGTTGTCTCCTTGACATTTACCCCATTTTATTTCTTTTTCATATCTTGTAAAATCGGGTACTGGTAAAATGCAGCGACAAGCTTTAAAGGAGCATGATGCTCATAATTGAATGTAGCATACGTATTTATATTGCATTTTGTATCATTTCATATTTTCCCGTGGTCGTCTGATGAAAAATAAAGGACCTTTGCACTGACATTCTACATATTACATGATATGCAAGATTCGATACGTGCTTCACTCTACTAGAAAATGGATTTTCGTGTTTTATTTTTCAGGCTTGTCCTGCAATTTTTATCATGTAAAATGAAATTTCGACGAGTCCATCGCTGTATCTACACGTGCAAAGATATCTTAACAAGGTGACTTTAATTGAAACAGGTATTCCTAATCTGGAGACATAGAATTCATCTTCAATATTTGACAATAGAGATAAATTCAAGGCTACTGACTCATGTATTGCAAAAAAAAATATGCATATTCATCAATAAAAATTCATTGCATGGACAACCCATTAACAAATTAAAAGTATAATTTTTGGTATACAGATTACTTATTCCAGACAGGTTGCCGTTTTGCAGATGGACAGGATCTTGAAAAATATGAGATATAATACATCATAGGAAAAATATATTCTTTGCATCTGGTTAAATTCAAGTTATTTTTTTTTCTTTTCCCATAGTTGTGCTATCAGTATGTTATGTATAATGACGTTATTGTCAATGTTTAGTAATATTTATTTTACGTTAGATATGCGAAATCTAGTCTCATAACAATGAGAAAAATAAATGCATAAGTCTATTATGTTACCTTTTCTTGTACGGGTATCTCGTTTTGAAGAACATTCATTTGTGATAAAAAGTTCTAGTTTAACTTCCTTTGCTTTTACCGCTTGCACCACTCTATCATAACGGTATTTGTCCTTAGCATCTGCATCAGTAAAAACCAGGAGAGGAGACTTCGGTAAAATTTTTTCCACAGCTACAATACCACAGACATAAATGAAATAAACGTCTATTGTATACTGGAGCCAACTTATATGTATGAACCAAAACGTAATTTACGTGTGATATTAGACACTATTAAACATTCTTAGACTGTGTTTGCGTTCTTAAGGCAGTAGGGCCGTCAGCAATGTTGTAATTAGAATGACAACTCGGATCTTTTGTTTTGTAAAAACCTGGTTAATAGAATAATCTAAGGAAAACAATTTGTAAATCTATGTTAAAAATTTTGAGATGTTTGAGATTGGCATTTCGGCAGGGAATAGCTCTCTCTAGAGTTTTCTTCATTTCCCATTAGTTGCTTAAATGCCTTAAAATATATGTAAATATCATTGGAAGTTATTATTTTTAACATTGGCCAATTTTGCAATTCAAAGTGACCCATAACCAAAACAAATGATCCAAAGGCAACAAAAGTGAACATTGTTTGGATGGAAAAACCCAAAGATATCGAATGCTTCTGAGAATCTGAAACTCTTTTTTTCCTTAATAGTTCATCAACACGGACTTCCATCCAAGGATCTAATCAAATCCATGCAGATATAATTAAAATAACATTTTAATTTTAAACTCCACTTGCATTATCTCAATAAATAAATAATGTGTGAAAGTCATGTGCTTTTAAGAAAATGAAGTCGAAGACTAATACGAGACAATTAAAAATCCTTCTTTTTAGGCACGAAGTAAACCTGGTGGATATACCCTCTGACTAACATTCCTGGCGCTGTGATGAATATACTCTCTGATTAACATGCCAGGCGATGTGCCTTAGATGTACACAGAGTTGAAGGTTCAAAATCAGTTATGGGTCAACCAAAATACAATCTTTCTGTCAGATGAATTTGAGAAAATAAAATACAATAGCATTTGTAGATTAAGATCACAAACCTGTATTTAATTATTATTCCACCTGAATTATCTGATGAATTTAATTACAGAATCAAAATGTTTCAGATAAATGACACGTGTGTGTGTGCATAAAATAGAAGCCTATGTGTATTAACAGTTTATTCATTCAGAAATTCTATCAGATGATTTGATTTAAAACATCTTCACACAACTAATGATTGGAAATAAATTAATATGAAAAAATATGAAATTAACTATCCACGATCAAATCTTTGAAATCGCTTCTATTTTTGCAACTTCATTGCCCACATACGGTTTGATTACATTTAATACTTTTTACAAAAAGTACTACAATCTTTTTCATGGTCATGAAGTTCATTTTTGATCTTTTGTTTCGGAAAATGCTATTTTATTTTGGAAATATACACAACGGAAATGGATATAACCTTACATTCCAAAAGTGATGCACTCCTTTTGATGTTAAGTATATTAATGAATAAACAATATATCATAAAATAAGTTTTAATGAACAAATAAGCAAAATAAGTTTCCTATAACTTCGTTTTTCAGACTCTATGATATAAATTGATTTTACGTTGCGGACCTTGTGAAGACGTCTCGTGTGGAGATCTTATCTATCTCACCATGTTTAAACCGAAATTTCAAATAATTTCAATTTTTTACAAGGTGTCTTTTTATTTTTTCGGGAGATAAAAGTAGATGATAACCAAACCGTCAATCGAAAAGAGAATATCAGAAATAAAATAACAACTTCGGAAACACAAAGAAACAAAAACTTCATACAAGTACAACACAGACAAGATAAACGGGGAACAACAAAATGCAAAAACTGTGCATCTTTTTTCCTGTAGCTCATCATAGCGCAACGTATCGAACTAAAATACAACTGAATGTGGCATACTTCCTGTACTTCATATATGTCTGCAAAGAATTGAAAACTGGTCATTTTATTATTGCTCTTTTTTACAGTTTTGACAATTTTGCTAAACATTAGGGAGAATATAATCCCTTCAAAGCTCCATTTTTAGCTAATTTTTGCTTTTTGCTTCGAATGCTTTTGCTATCTGTTCCTCAGAATGTTTGATTTGATCTGCACTTACATGTAATAATCATAAGTGTTCGAAATTGGCCATCTGTAACACTAGAAATTTACAGTTACTTCGGTATATTATTTTCGAAATAATTATATTATTGTTATCAATATAAATTGGACTGTTGCACTATCTCTAGTTATCGTGTCCGCCGCTAGGTTCGCAAGTGTACTGGTGAGTTAAGGTTGGCAAGCCCAGTTTAAACTAATGTTAAATTGGCAAGTTTAAAATAAAATTATTAATAACCATGAACAATGATATACCAAATTTAAATGCAGTTACAATAAATGATATGTAAGCTACAAAATCCGAAAATCGTACTACCGTATATTTTGTAGTTATTTTTAAATGATTATGTTAAGTCACCCGGTATCGACACAAATAAGTGTCATACAAATGTAAATAGATATTCATATGCCGTTTATTTTTCAAATAAAAAAAGATGTATATAAAGCCATTTGCTACATTGCTAAATTGGTCACAATATCCATACCTGTGGATCGCTTAAATACCAAAACCAGCGGTGATCTTTTGATGTACAGAAAATAAAGGTGTGGCAAAACAAGGTGAAAAAAACATCAAGCATAAAAAATAACAAAAACTCAAAAAAAAAAACCAAAGAAAATTGCTTTTTAAACAACAAATATTTCGTTAAAATATCAGAATTTTGTTTTTATTTATTAGACAAAATAAAATGTGTAATGCAGGGATGAAAAATAAGTATAAATAAATAGAACAAGGAAAAAAAGAAAGAAAAAACCCAAACACAACCGTCTTTTAGTCCAAGCATTCAATCATTTTAGATTTTATTGAAAGTGAATATTAAATGCATTTATGCAGGTTACTGTTACATATGTCATCTACTCGAATTCAATAACATTTGTATACAGTCATGTATATAGTCTGTATATTGACACACTGGTGTATTGAAAGGTGTTGACAGTGGTACATGTTTTGCAAACTGCATGGGGTAGTTTAACCCTCTCAGGTAATTTGCACTCAGGTTACCTGTTTGTCATATCAAAATTTGATTAAATTACAATCTGAACAATGGTTGGGTGAATAAAATTGTTTTGTATGTATTACACAATTTTATACAAGAAATTGAATAAATAAATAACAACAAAAACATAAAAATAAATAGAAAAATAAAAAGAACAAATATTTTTTATTTGAAATTAATGTTTAAAATAATAAGTTACAACAAAGCGAATTATCAAAACTTACTTTATACTTCTGTAAACTTCTAAATAAGCACGGATTTAAAAGGAAAAATCGCATTCAGTTGTGTATTTTGAAACTGGTTTTTAATAGAACGGCTTCATATATCGGCAAGCCATTTCTTGTTTTTAAAGTTTAAACATGTTATTCTAATATTCTGAAAGAATTATTCTAAAATTATAAGTGGTCTTAAAAAAATGAAATTTGAAAAATGACAAATTTTACATACAAATGCACTAGCATTATCGAGCGGAACTTACCAGAAAGAGATAAAGGGAGCTAACTGTGCATTATGAAACAGTCCCATTAAGTGTATTGTACCACATCAAGTGATATCTGTGTTATGTTTATTTCGAATAAATTCAAAAATGACGGCTACATTCTTACTTCACAGTATTACGTCGGGAATCAAAGATATAACTGTAATAACTCTTTAACTATATATTAGGATGAAAAACGTTATTGAATTACAATTTTATCGTTACTCTATGATGTCACGAATGAAACTTACAGAGTTGATGGTTAAAGCAATTTTAATCTAGATATACCGTTTAAAATTCCGGCATAAGCATACTCTGGACAATCTTTATTATCACCTCCAATAGTATTTATTTTTTGTATTGTTTTGATCATTTCCATGCCGTCAGTTGTGGTAAAAACGTAGTTATATGATTCTGCAAGATATAAATATATTTTTGTCGTAAGATTTATTTTAGCCGTTATCGCTTTATATTTGTACTACTATGCAAGTGTTCCATAAATATGCGTCCTTTTAATCAGTAATACGCACTATTGTATCACAAAATATTGATACTTTGTGATTCCAAGTGATTTATAAATGGAATGTAAAAACACTGCCGCAGGTTGTAATTTTCATGAATAAGTTGTTCTGCAACTCGCAATTAGGCCATTCATATAAATATATCTTTAACAAAGCGATGGACTGAGGTGAACAGTACACTCATTAAATAGGTGATATTTCGACATCTTCTAGGTCTTTGTCAAAATAAAATAAAAAAGTAAACTACAGTAAAAAAAGTGTTTACAAAGCCTAAACTACATACATCTAAAGCTACATGTTTATGCTGATGTTTCATGGATGTAATATGAGGAGTGAAAAAATTGTCAGTCTCTATATATCGAATACAAAAACAAATAATCTTACAAATTTTATAATAAATGATGCCTGTAGGTAAACTGATAATAGAAAAATATATCCATAGGTTCTGGCTATGTGTTTGGCCATAGAAATAACTACCTACCGAAGTTACTGTGAATTCATTTTCTGCATATGCGCATTTCCACAACTCATGTTTCATGCTCTTTGTTTTTCTTAGATATGGTATACTTGTACATGAGATAATATCTCATGTGTACACTTTGTTCAATTATTATTATCTAAATTTATGTAAATTCTAAAACCGAAAGATTAACTCCCTCCATCGTAGTTTTGTCCTTAGCTATATTTGATATTACTGATTATTCGGATTTCGTTTGGTTTTATGCATTTTAACATTTTTTTGAAATTATGGATTTCCTTTGTTTGGGTTCTAGTGCTGCTGATGAGGAATAAATTTCCGAAATGGCCATACAGCTCATTAAAATTATTGCAGTTGGAGTTAACATATGTGTTATGGTCTCATGTTCATTTACTCCATATCTTTCGTAAAGTATTTAATACAGGAGTTTGTCTTTTATTGCAGTGTGGAGTTGGTAAAACAATTCCCCGTGGTAGAGATGTATGCTCTTTGTTTTTCTTAGATATGGTGTACTTGTACATGAGATAATATCTCATGTGTACACTTTGTTCAATTATTATTATCTAAATTTATGTAAATTCTAAAACCGAAGGATTAACTCCCTCCATCGTAGTTTTGTCCTTAGCTATATTTGATATTACTGATTATTCGGATTTCGTTTGGTTTTATCCATTTTAACATTTTTTTGAAATTATGGATTTCCTTTGTTTAGGTTCTAGTGCTGCTGATGAGGAATAAATTTCCGAAATGGCCATACAGCTCATTAAAATTATTGCAGTTGGAGTTAACATATGTGTTATGGTCTCATGTTCATTTACTCCATATCTTTTGTAAAATATTCTACAGTGCAGATAAAAGCTAAACGTATGGAAGACCATAAAATCAAGTATGTTAAGAAACTGATAGAGAACGAATACTCAATTGACGTTCCTTTGTTTGTATATTATTGAATAATATTATTTGTGTAATTGTGTACTTAAGCTTCCTTTGTTTGTATATTATTGAATGATATTTATGTGTACTTGTGTACTTTCTTTGTTTGTATATTACTGAATAATATTTTTGTGTACTTGTGTACTTTCCTTTGCAGTTTTTCCATTATGGCTTTTCATATTATTTGATTTTAAAGCTGCTGATGAGTGGTCACTCCTTGAAACCACCACTCCTTGAAACACGTGCACAGCATAACATAATTCACTGTTTTTATGCAACGTCGGTATTTTTTTTGTTTTGTTTTTTATTAGGAATCGGTTTGGAAAATCGTCTAATGTTTAATTTTTTTGTGATCTTTTGTTTTAGTTCACGGTGTATGATAAGAATACATGTAGATTGTTTATATCCAATTTGTTTACTACAAAAGCACATGTGTCATACTTTTATATTAATTGCAATTGTAGATATTACCTGGATCATGGAACATCGACAGTATGTAGTTTGTTGGTTCGTAGCTCGAACTTATTGTAGAGGTTAAACGCTGAATGACATTCTCTTTCACTCCAGACATTTCTTCCGTCATCGAGCTTGTGTAATCAATTGCAAAAGCTAATGATATATTTGTTCTAACTTTTACATGAAACAGTGAATCAAATATTTCACTACCAAGTATATCGAAAACACCAGTTCCTATAAAGTGGAAAAAATTGCTTTCTTTATATTTAATGTAGCAAATTTCAATTAAATTGATAAATAACCTAAATGCAGCTTTATTATATTAAAATGTGAAAAATAAAAAAAAGAAAGGAAAGAAAAATGAGCAACCAACGGGAAGTGAAAAACAAAATTGACTGAGAGATGCAATTAATTTTCAACAGCAAATATTGGTGAATGACCGATTATTTTACGATATTTTTTAGTATAGGACCCTCTCAACGATGCAACATAAACCACACATGCATATGTTAATATAATTGGGATTTGTATCTAGATATGTTGACGTAGCTAACCTTAATTTCTAAAATTATTACATATTTTCTATACAAGTAATTATATGAGGATTAGCCGAAAAGACTAGGCCTTTCTTAATTAATTCTTTGTTTAATGTCAACACAAGACTTCGAAAACAATGAGGAAAGGGTACGAAAAATATCCTTTAAAATGTAAATGCATAAATATGCTTAAGTGCAGATATCAGACATTTCTTTTAAATTCTTGAGTAACATTAAACCTTTCATTTCACCTTCCTTTGATAGTCTTCCATCCCATCATGAACGATCCCGACATCAACCCGAAAATGTCTGGCCAATAATTTTTTATTTGTTTTTTTATTCTCAAAAATTTCAATAAACTAAGCGTGCGGATGACGCTAAAGATAGAATTAATTTATGACTGCCTTATGGGAAGTTTTGACAGGGCAGCCTCCTAGAATTTAAAAATATTAAAAATATAATTTACATATAAACTAAAGAAAGCAAAGAAAATCTTTAGAATGTTTTTCTAGCGGAAAAAAGCACAATTTAACTGACCTGACTCATCTTTATGGCTTAATCTATTTACGGGGGGTTCAACCACTTAAAATTAGTTTTCAAAACTTTACTGATGAAATATATAAACCATATACAGCATTTAAATTTGTCATCAAATATTCTCATAAAAGTTTGATGACGTCAGATCCTAGAATGATAACGGCCTTCAGACGCATTGCATGTATTAATTAAACAACAAGAATCTTTAAACTTAAACGACGATGTATTTCTGTATTCTGTATTTCTGTAAAGGAGACAAGCGTAGTGTTTGGTTTGCAATACACAAGAACGTCACCAGGACAGTAATTAATTACCTCATTCTTCGACCAATAAACGTAATATCGCCTGACTTCAATCGAAAACATGCAATTATTTCCAATGCTAAACGTATCTAATGTCCTCACACTTTATTTAGAAAGTAAAGAAAGGGTCACAATCCTTTTCCAATTCTCTGTGAACATATGGGAAACTGACCTAGTATGTGTTTAATTAATGTGCTCTGCCGTGATCTTCGTCTCTATTTTGCTGCTCTGCTATGGTCGATATTGTAACAAAAAAGTGCTTATTTCCGAAATATAGTATTCAAATATTTTAGTAAGTACTAGGAACAAAATTTATTTTACAATTCCTCTCTAAGTTCAAAATTGTAAACATGAATTCATATCAATATGCAAAAACTACGATGTTAATGTTGACATCACAACAACCGTAATGAACATACCGTTGTCATTTGAAGACAAAAAATAAACTGTTGCTCTCATAGCTGCCATGACGGCCTGCGCATGCAGATGACTGTGTGGAGAATATTTTTCCGATGTCGAATCTTTGTTAATACCACATCTAGCTATTAAAGACCGACTTTTATCTGAAGGTCCTCCATGACTGCACTTTCCACTTTTTGATCCCGTATGTCCTTTCAAACGTTAAAAAAATGAGAAAGGAAAGTTTGCCAATTATTCTGAGAATTTATCTTGCATGGTAATATTTTCAAGAATGAAAAAAAAAATACCAGAAATAGTATATAACTTAAGGATTTTTTTTATCATTTTATGTATGACATAATGTAATTTTGCAAACATTGGCGTATTGAAATAGTGTAGTGCGCCCTGACAATATTATGGCTTTGACATTTAACACAATCTGTGCACACAGAAGCTATAGTTAATCGTCATATAAGCGGGAGGTTGATGCA
This sequence comes from Modiolus philippinarum, assembly GCA_002080025.1. Lineage (NCBI taxonomy): Eukaryota > Metazoa > Mollusca > Bivalvia > Mytilida > Modiolidae > Modiolus > Modiolus philippinarum. The sequence continues at coordinate 81,867 of MJUU01061407.1, forward strand.
TCAATAAACCTGGTTTAACCCACCATTTTATTTATAAAATGCCCGTTCCAAGTCGGGATTATGACGGCTTGCCAAAAATGTTCTGTGTCGGATTGTGTTCCCCTGATTCAGTCGAATGTTATATGGATTTTCCTTACTGGTCTCTTCCCTTGATCGATTTGGACTTTTATTGTCACTTTTATGTTTTAAGTAACTTCGGTATTTTGTTATTTAAGTATTATGGAGAAGATGTAAAGGATACAAATCGCAAACAAGATTGATCATGCATTTTCTGCCTATAGGAAGGATAGATAAATATAAAAAAGTATCCAAATTATTTTTCCATGATGATATGGCATTGCTTAATAATACAAATTAAAAAGGGTTACAATTAATTGCAATTTAATGCAATGATATAGTGTTGTAACAAACTATGGCGTGTTCGCCTTTTTTCAAAAAAGATTAAGTAGGAAGCATCTAATAGGTAAAACAAACAAAAATAAACAAAATAAAACATCTAAAATTGACTAAAAGAGTTAAGTGAAATGCCAACGACAGCAAACTGGACATTCAAGTATGTGCCCTTATACATACCAGTGCCGGTGAGACACAACGACAGTTCTTTAAACAAAACAAATTCCAATTTCTTTGCAATGTTCAACTTTTTGGATGAATATTAAAAACAATCTATTTTATCATGTTTATGACCATATTTATCGGAGTTACACGTTTGCATGGTATAGAATATATTTTTTTTGTTTTTTTTTTGCATTTTCGTTTTGATATTGCTAAGGATCGAGTATCTTTACCCAGGTAATTACTGTTACGTTTCATTTGATCTGCTATCTCTAGTTTTTTAGTTCACAAATAGGCTACTTAAAAAAGGGTATGTTGAACAGGGCGGATGTCTTATAAGAAGCAGGAGATGCTTTCTGTACCGGTGCACCTGATCTCACCAATGGTTTTTTTATTGGGTAATTGTTGTTCATCTTTGTATGTGTGTGTCTTCATTTTTCTTTTCTGTTCCCTACTCATGTTATGTCTCTGTTTCTTTGATGTTTCAAATGTTGCTATTGTCCTTCGGATTATTCGTCTCGGATTGACGGTTCGGTTCTCACTTACCTTTTTATCATTTGTCTTTTGATTTACATTCTGTTGCCCACTACTTGAAGGTCATCAGGCCGAGATGTTGGACATTTCCACTTCTTTTCCTTTTTTCAGTTTATTGTGTTGTACGTTGCATTTTTGTTTTGTTTTACCTCTTAATTATGGGTTAATATCCCATTTTTTATACCTTTTAAATTGTGGCCATTGCACAACATATATTTTAATATGATGTTTTCATATTTTAATTGTTGAGGCCTTCATGTTATATTAAAAAAAATAATAATCCTTAGTGCTCCATCGATTTTTGAAACATTTGTACATTGAATTTTTGAAAGTTTATTAAATTCACAAGCAAAACTTTTGGTTGATCAAATTTGTATGTAGAGCTTACTTGCCGGCTTAGCCTTTCCTCTTCCCTGGAAGTAACTGCTTGTCAATTTATTTTGAACTATCAAATTGTTTTTGCAACTTCCGCTGTATGGAAAAACACAACATTCAACAATGTCATATTTATACCTTATCAAGAGCTAAACACTAAATATTTTCTTGTTTTTTATATAATCTTTCGAATTGTCATGATTAAGATGTAATAAAGAATGTTTTATTTGACAATTTGAAATAGATAAAAGGTTATTTCGATGTCAATTGTTTATATCAAGACAATAAGGAAAGTATATACCAAAACGCGTATCAACCATGTGGGAAGAATCTGCACGTCAGCTTTTTTTAATGAAAATTACACACACAAAAAATAGATGACCGCTTCAGATTTTCTGAATGAAGAACCTTGAAATATAAAAAGCAATTTTCAAAATTTAGAAAACTAAAGACCCATGACTGTTCTTATCCATTTTATTGAAAACTAAAGAGTATCTCCCTCATGCAAAGCTCTGTCCTTAGCTGATTTTGGCTTTACATTTGGTCATATTGGTTATTTGATCTCTATCAGTTTTGAACATCTTTGATTTTATGGTCTTCCAAACGTTTAGATTTTATCTGCACTGATGAGACATTTGTTGTCGAAATGCGCATATGCAGAAAATAAATTCACAGTAACTTCGGTATTTAGTTATTTGTTACCACTGGGTCGATACCTCTGCTAGTGGACTGTTACCCAGTAGTCAGTACTTCGGTGCTGACCCGAAAGCCGATTCTATTTGAAATCTTGCAATATCTAAATTTTTGTTAATTTTGTTGAAAACTAAGGAGTATCTCCCTCATGCAAAGCTCTGTCCTTAGCTGATTTTGGCTTTACATTTAGATCATATTGGTTATTTGATCCCTATCAGTTTTGAACATCTTTGATTTTATGGTCTTCCAAACGTTTAGATTTTATCTGCACTGATGAGTCGTTTGTCGTCGAAATGCGCATATGCAGAATATAAATTCACAGTAACTTCGGTATTTTGTTATTTGTTACCTCTGCTGGTGGACTGTTAGTCCCCGAGGATATTCACCAGCCCAGTAGTCAGTACTTCGGTGCTGACCCGAAAGCCGGTTCTATTTGAAATCTTGCAATATCTAAATTTTTGTTAATTTTGTTGAAAACTAAGGAGTATCTCCCTCATGCAAAGCTCTGTCCTTAGCTGATTTTGGCTTTACTTTAAGATCATATTGGTTATTTGATCTCTATCAGTTTTAAACATCTTTGATTTATGGTCTTCCAAACGTTTAGATTTTATCAGCACTGATGAGACATTTGTTGTCGAAATGCGCATATGCAGAATATAAATTCTCAGTAACTTCGGTATTTAGTTATTTGTTACCACTGGGTCGATACCTCTGCTGGTGGACTGTTAGTCCCCGAGGGTACTCACCAGCCCAGCCAAGTAGTCAGTACTTCGGTGTTGACCCGAAAGCTGATTCTATCTTGCAATATCTAAATTTTTGTTAATTATGTTGAAAACTAAGGAGTATCTCCCTCATGCAAAGCTCTGTCCTTAGCTGATTTTGGCTTTACATTTAGATCATATTGGTTATTCGATCTATATCAGTTTTGAACATCTTTGATTTTATGGTCTTCCAAACGTTTAGATTTTATCTGCACTGATGATACGTTTGTTGTCGAAATGCGCATATGCAGAATATAAATTCACAGTAACTCCGGTATTTTGTTATTTGTTACCACTGGGTCGATACCTCTGCTGGTGGACTGTTAGTCCGTCGAGGGCATTCACCAGCCAAGTAGTCAGTACTTCGGTGCTGACCCGAAAGCCGATTCTATTTGAAATCTTGCAATATCTAAATTTTTGTTAATTTTGTTGAAAACTTAAGGAGTATCTCCCTCATGCAAAGCTCTGTCTTTAGCTGATTTTGTTTTTACATTTAGATCATATTGGTTATTTGATCTCTTACAGTTTTGAACATCTTTGATTTTATGGTCTTCCAAACGTCTAGATTTTATCTGCACTGATGAGACATTTGTTGTCGAAATGCGCATATGCAGAATATAAATTCACAGTAACTTCGGTATTTAGTTATTTGTTACCACTGGGTCGATACCTCTGCTGGTGGACTGTTAGTCCCCGAGGGTATTCAC
>MJUU01061407.1:85586-96046 GCA_002080025.1 Modiolus philippinarum
GCTTTACATTTAGATCATATTGGTTATTTGATCTCTATCAGTTTTCAACATCTTTGATTTTATGGTCTTCCAAACGCTTAGATTTTCTCTGCACTGATACGACATTTGTTGTCGGAATGTGCATATGCAGAATATAAATTCACAGTAACTTCGGTATTTAGTTATTTGTTACCACTGGGTCGATACCTCTGCTGGTGGACTGTTAGTCACCGAGGGTATTCACCAGCCCAGTAGTCAGTACTTCGGTGCTGACCCGAAAGCCGATTCTATTTGAAATCTTGCAATATCTAAATTTTTGTTAATTTTGTTGAAAACTAAGGAGTATCTCCCTCATGCAAAGCTCTGTCCTTAGCTGATTTTGGCTTTACATTTAGATCATATTGGTTATTTGATCTCTATCAATTTTGAACATCTTTGATTTTATGGTCTTCCAAACGTTTAGATTTTATCTGCACTGATGAGACATTTGTTGTCGAAATGCGCATATGCAGAACATAAATTCACAGTAACTTCGGTATTTAGTTATTTAATTAATGCAATTGTAAAATTCATAGACGCAATTAAAAGAAATACCATGCAATTCCTTTATTTGTTTGGTTCATGTCGCTTGAACTTCGATTTCACAGAAATAATATTTCATTGTTATTCTCAGTAAAAAAATCCACCCACTGCTAGAAAAAGTACATTTTTTAAAATACCCTTGAGTTTTTCGGATAATTTTTTTTTTCGAACCGCATGGGACGATTTTTTTTCAGATCATTAGGTTATTAAAAAACTAGTTAAAAAATTCCCTATCAGTGTCAGCGATAACATGAAAACCATATGATTGTTGCTGAAAAACTTTCGATTGACGAAGATATTTTTTTTAATTTCTTTCTTTAATAGATTCAATTTGTTTTCCCGGCTTTCTAAGCAAAATGCACTCTGATTAGGTCTGTTTTTTTATATTTTAAAAATGATTCATCGGAATGAAAAAAATAATCGGTAGAAGAGTGTTTGGGTCAATTGTCAATTGTCGCTTTGTCATTTTTTGATATCGCAGTATCTGTATTAATATCAGTATATGAAAGCTTTAAATTCTGTACCAATGGTATATTTTTCTGTTCAAACAAAAAAAAATATTTAACTTGTTTAATTATTTAATATTAACACACTACTATTCATGGAACATTGTTTCAACATCAACAAAATATAATATCACACTTACAACTTTGAAAATAAGTTTATGATGTATGTAAAATTATAAAGAGTAAATCTTGTATATGTTGTGTACAAGTTGTAATTTTGTACAAATTATAATTTGTACAAAAGTTTTGTACATATTATAATTTGTACAAATGTTTTGTACAAATTATAATTTGTTTTGTTTTTTTTTTCAGTTTGTACAAATTACAATTTGTACAAAATTAGCTTATACAAGTTAGAATTTGTACAAAATTAGCCAAAATATCACTTATAACTTATACAAATTTGAAATCATTTGCTAAACTTTATTTCAGATGATAAAATTATTTAAAATGTGTATTGAATTAATATAATAGAGCACATCAGACAAATCCAATATTTTTTTTTATTTATAACTGTTTATAAAAAAGTATTATCAATTTATGAACCTTGAGAATAAAAATTACACACATGAACCAAACTCCGATATCCTTGGAAGGACCTGTTAAAAACATGAAAAACAATTCGAGTTTAAGGCACTTCAAACTAACAAATTGCAATTTAATTTAAAACGTAACATTTAAGGGCTACATTTTTGAAACATCCGTGGGGTGTGCAAGAACTATTATATCTGGTGCGATCGAAGCTCAACTGTAAGTATGTTTTTTACAAGTAACATAGATTGTTGTATTGTATTGTCCATGTGTTTATATGTCCGTCCAACAAACGCACCCATTAAGTGGTGACAACTCTACAATGGATATCATTTACTGAGCAAGAGCGCATTGCTCTTTATTAATACAGGTACATGCATTTTATTGAATATGCAGTGCACAAGAATAGTAGCTGCTTTTGTGCAATTACATTTTAATCTCTAATGTACAAACTGAAAATACAGATATTTTAAATATTTCTGTACGAAAAGAATATTTGCTGCAGCACATCTTCACAGCTCGGTCACAAATAAATGAAAAGCAAAACAAGAGGAAGTTCTACTGTCACGATTGTCACTTGGTCTTTGACTTGGTACAGTTGTCATACACAGAACTTCATGGAATTGGTTGAAAGCCATCGAGTTGAACAGGGTTTTTTATTGCTCTGATAACAATATTACTACATCAAATTTCATTATGCAAAATTAATCAAAATTGTCTGGTGTGCTCAACTATATAAAAATAAAACATATTTCATTAATTACATTATTTCAAATAAAGTGTAGTAAATGATGTAAAATTTGTACAAGTTGTAAGTGATTTTTGGGCTAATTTTACACAAAGTATAATTTGTATAAGCTAATTTTGTACAAACTGTAATTTGTACAAACTGAAAATACAAATTATAATTTGTACAAAAGTTTTGTACAAATAATAATTTGTACGAAATTACAACTTGTACAAAACATATACATTCAAAAAGTAATAGAAATGGGAAAATATGGACAAAAAACTTCTTAAGCTTCATTTACATAAGATTTGATCAACGTGTTTGTTTCATTGCTTGTTTTACCAAGAACTTGAGAGACTGTAAAATACGCATTTCCTCTATATCCTTTCTCGGTTTATTTAATATCTTGTAGATCAGGAAGGTCATGACTGTTACAACCGTTTTGTAATAAATTAGCAAAACAAACTCTATTAACGCAATATCGTAAATCAAGTTTTTACAAAACAAAATGCCATTACAAAAACTGTTACTAATGTAACAACCGTATTTGTAATATTCATCCATTTTTGTAATAAAAAAAATTCTTCCTAACAACCGTTCTTGATTTTTTTTTATACCATAGAATTTGTTCCAATACGTCATGATCGATTGTCTACTTTTTTGATGAAGGGGGTAATAACAAAATTACCGAATAGAGTTGTCAAGAGCCGAAGTCCATGAGACAAAAAAAACAAACAAACCAGGTGGAAACCACCGGAAAAATTGTCGACCGCAATGATCCTGACTTGCTACAGGCATTTCAAAAGAAATGGTGAGTGTAACCGGTTCTATCGTTTTATGTAATCTAAGATAATAATCTAAAACTAGCCGAAAATATATGTGCCTTGTGTGGTAAATTATGTAATTTCAAACAGCGTTTTTACAAAAAAAAGACATTGCTTGAGTGATAACCGTTTTTGCAATAAACCCCTACTGAGAGTAATTTGTTGTTTTGTAATTTTATACCCGTGATTCTTATCAATTTTTGTCTCATTTTGCTTTTTTATGTTTTTATCACGTTATGAATCTGATGTTTCCTCCAAATTATTAGAGTCTTTTAACGTAAAGACTCTTATAATGCAGTAATATTATATTATTTAGCTTGTATTCTTGTTTTCTGAAATATATTTCACAAATGAATTCATAGGATGATTCAATTGCTATTTTTCAATGCTATCATTATTTAAAAAAAACTCGTATTTTGAAATTAAATTTTAAATTGATAAAACTAGACCATACAAAATTACATACACCAAAACGGTTTTTGCAGGAATGGTAGGTCTTCAAAAGGCATTCGATAATGCTGATCATTGTATTTTGTGTGAAAAACTTAAGGCAACGGGAATTAGTGACACCAAATGGTTCTAATCTTATTTAACTGAGCGTAAACAACTTGCAAATATAAATGGGGTCGAGTCGGAACTGCTAAATATAACTTATTGAAACCCCCAATAAGGCATTTTAGGCCCTATGCTCCTCCTATGCTATGTAAATGATATGTCCATAACTATTTATTCGAGCTACAAACTCCTCCTCTCACATTTACACAAAACGTAGTCTTGAATTTGCTTTTTTGTGGAAGAACTTTCCAGAAACATTTTGATCGGTTTATGTATGGAAATGCAAATTGCTGGTCAAAAGAAACCAGAAAAACTTCGTCAACGGGTCTCATTCAATGTCATTTCGATTATTTTCTTCTCTTCCTTTTATGCCGGTGTTTTACAAAGATTGAAAAACTCAATTCATATTTCTGAAAACAAACCAGTGCGTTTATAAATGCACTGTTTTGTCATGCCCAGACTATTTGAATGTTGGGTTAGTGAACGGAATAGCACATAAATAACACCAGATCAAGTAAACTCAATTTTCCTGTTCCAAACATTAGAAGAGTAGACACCAGCTAATTCTTTGTTCATAGTCATTACTGATTTGAATGCGATTCCAACCTTAAGTAAATCTAATCAAAATAATGACTCTTTTAAAATGAAGTATAAGCAATATCTAAAACACGCTAGTCCAGATATATCTAACAATATTTGAGCAATTACAAAGTATGCAATGATGATCAGAACTAAATGAATTATATATCTTGCTTTTATAACCATACACTGACATCGTTTGAAACAAGCATCCCGCTTTTATGGGTTATATTATCCTTAGAATGGTGTCGGTTAACTTTGCATTTTTAACCTACTTGGCATTTTTTACAATTGTGCTATTTTGTTTTACATATTTTTAAATTTGCACTAGTGAATATGATATAATTCTAAAACGAATTTTAAATTTTATGTCACTGCAAAAAAGATCATAGATGTCGATTTTGAATTTAATTCTTGGTTAATAACCAATTTAATCAGTATAAGCAATTGTTTCTTTATACATATAACAAAATATATTACTTAAACACTGGAATATCATGACATGTATCTTCGTCTAACCTTGCCACTTCCATTAAATTCCCAAAACCTACAAGAATTAAAATCTACATTGTGTGTCCATTCTAAAGATTTCCAACCGATTACATGATGTTTTTTTTTTTTTTGTTTTTGTTTTTTTTACTATCCATAAATTATATGACCGTCACCACCATGACATCATTGAAAGATATGACGTGTTGCTGTCTCAGACGAAACGGACATTTTTAGCAAGATAAGAGATCACCCTGGGCTCATTGATAGTGTTACGGGTGCCATCGGTAAAGCAGAACATGCTTATCCTTCCGGAGCATCTGATGTCACTCCCGTTTTTTTTGGGGGGGGGAGGGGGGTTCACTCTATAAGTACATAAGTTCTGAATGTTTTGGGTTTTTTTATTTCTGTGCTTTATGGCCGTCTCATATATTCTTGTTTTGTCTTTGTTTTTCTGTGTTCTTGTTTAGTCATGTCTCTGGACTTCAATTCTTACACCACTTCCATTGTTCCTTCGGTATTCTACTTCCGTTTTTTGATACTAACGATTTTTACCAGTGCTCAGTAGTTGTAGTTTTCTAGATTATGTATTAAAACTTAACACCAGTCAAACTCTAGGTATGAAAAGAATCGTCCAAAAAACCATAAATTTCAAATGTTCTATATATGAAGGCAAAAAAAATCAGGAACAACGAATTTAAATAAAAGAATGGAATTTACAAATTATGCATATATCAGAACAACCAACTAACTAAAATCAAAGAATTTTGCACTAAAGTATTTGCAAATGCCTAATTAACTGTAAGCTATCCACAACGTTTGTTTATTAGGTAAAATTAAAAATTAACCAGTCTGTGAGTTTCAGTAAAATTATCAAACACAAAAAAAAATGAAAATTAAGCGACATAAAGGAGTCTTCGAAAATTTGTAATGAGAAATCTAGAACTTTTATGTAATCCAATAAAACAACATAACAAACATTCTGAATATTCATGTTAAAGTTGTTGATATAGCAGACGTAAAAGTTTTGAGAGAAAAGTGTATCAAGGGTTTTCCTCATTTTCTATTCATTAGCTGCTCATATGGCTTTGAATATATGAAAATCTAATTTGCAGATGAAAAAAATATATTGCCTTTCTATGTACTGCGATGGAAACGTTCAACATTCCCAAACTATTGTGTGCGTTCATCGTGTATACCGTCTGCGTTCATCGTGTTAATTGTGTGCGCTCATCGTGTAACGTTCATTGCGTGTATCGTGTAGCGTGCAATTACTCGTTTCATTTAAATTCCGCATTTTTCATATAGATTTTCCAGTTTTCTGCACAACACGGTTATTTTATTTCTATTTTTTTAAACTCGAAATATAACTTTTTTACAACCGCCTATTTTACAAGAAAATAAAAATATTATCAGATTAAGTATCAAATGTTTGGGACTTATGTTCTATCCTTGGCCTATTTCACTTCCGATTTTTGTCACAAAAACATTGTTTAGGAATGCAAACCTTTATTTAATGAACCTAAAATATTCAATAATTACAATGCAAGTATTTCCGACTGTTCATTACAGTATAACAGTCGAATCAGATGAACATATAATATATTTAATGCTAAATTACTGTGAAAGCAGAAAATTTCGTGGGGGATTAAATTTCGTTTATTTCATGGGTAAGCAAATACCACGAAAATAAATCCAAACGAAAATTTTACTACAAGAAATTTCATTCCACTCATGTTGTTGAAGACCTGTCCACGATTTTTTTTAGATCAAACAACGGCAGTAGAATACCTAAGGAACTAAGGAAGTGATGATTACAAAAATCGATATTTATGATAGGTTTGCTATATTTGATTTGGATTTATATTCTCTGTCTTTTCTTTTTTAAATTTACTAAATCAAACATGGTTAGATATTCGTATTCAATCAAACATATTGACATAAAATCAATAATCAATAGTCAAATTGTAAAGTAATTATTGTCTGTCGTCAAATCAAATCACTGACCAGGGTAACAAAACTGTTAGGTAATAAACCCGTCAAAGGTAACATCAGAGCGTCTATTATACCAGCGAGGCGGAAACCGTTAATTGTGCATGCACTCTTTGTCTTTTGACAATCCATCAATTCGCGTGTGCCGGCTTCACCGGACTAATCCTTAAATCAACAGTTATTTTATCCACTGATACACCTTTTGAAATGTGGGTCGACACTTGTTCAGAATACCACGCTATTAATTTCCGTTTGATAATGAATTTTAACTTCCATTCACAGTCCGATCACACAGCTGAAGTTCCTCTGTCGTACTTGCGGGAACGAATATTGTACGGATGCAGTTTTTGTTAAGTAGGGCTATCTTGGTGGTTTTTAAACACATCAAATGTAGCGAGTGCAAGTGCTTTACTCAGTCCAGATCGGCAAATTTCTTTTCTCGCTTTATCAACATAGGAAATCAGCACTGTCTTAGCGTATTCGATCATAGTCTCGCTAGTTGATCAATGGTTCTCTGAATGAGTAACGTTCCAATCCTTTGGAAAGTTGAAATCTGAGTGACATCTGTCCGTTGTACCCTTGTAAATAAGTTGAAACGGTAATAAAGATCCAGTTAAAGTGATGCCGACAACACCGGTGATCTAAAGACACAATACTACAATCTTTTGATCCCTTCTCTTCTAAAGTCCATTCACTTGTTGGAACCATTTTTAACCCGGTCTGGTCAAAATTTATGATAAGATCATTGGGTATACCATAGTCCGTTACACACGTAGACATTTTAGCAAGGTATTCTGACTTCAAAAGTTCAAAATCATCGGGGAGCTTTCTAGCTGTTTTTGTGCCTTTCCTTTTCACAAGGTTCATACGCCTCATCAAATATTTTGCTTAATCCCTTGTAATGTCAATGTGCCCACCGTTTTCAACTAACAAGGCTCTGTTATCTGCCTCAACGATCCCACGGGCAGCTGCCATAACAATTGTGCCATTGACTACTCCACAGGATCAACGTAGATTTTTTATGAACATCTTAACCGGTTCATCCAGTTTTTCTCCCAATATTAACGGGCGGCCTCTAGGCTTTGTTGGAAATTCTTTAATTTCAGTCGCAATTCGTTCTTCAAGATTGATTTTCACTTTCTTCCTGTAATCATCCCGCATGCTTCTTCTTGTAGCTTAAGACACTTTTTACCAAGATCAGCAGATACTTTCCGGGATGCTTCGGCTATTTCAATTTCCAACACAATATTTTACCCGATTTTCAGGTGTGTAGGTCCCGTATTCTCCTCGTTTTCTTTGTCTAGTCGGCGTTGAACTTGGAGAGGAATCCAGTTGTTCGTATTAGGAGAAGGCAATCCTGGGGAAGATGGCTCACGAATTTTAGAATTTTTTTGGCACATTTTAGTAAAGACATCTTTGCACATTGATATGAACTGAACAACTTCATGTACTAGTAAATTTTTTAAATGAAACGTAAGTAGTAATCATATACTTGCTAATCCAGTAAGTATTTTAATTGTTAAAGATTATTGCCGATGGCCATCAAATCTTTATAAAAAGAGTGTAAGAAAGTGAAAATCAATATTGCAGAAACAATTTATGACGCCATAAAGTAACTGTCAACATAAATCTATTGACAAAAATAAATATTAAAATGAAGAAAGCACGAAAATTTGTCCCCACAAAATCATTTCCAAGGACAAAGCCACGAAATTTTAACCCTACGAAAAAAATGATTATACAGTATAGGATGTTTCAGTATTGCAGACACCTGTATAGTATAAAATAGAGAAAACGTGCCCTTTCTTATGTATTAATGGTTAAATTATGTGACGTTTCCATATTGCAGACACCGGTATAATAAAAAAAAATAGAGAAAATGTGCCAATTCTTATGTATCTATGGTTAAATTATATGGAGTTCCATTATTTTGCGGACACCGGGCGGTATAATATAAAATAGAGAAAATGTGCCCTTTCTAATATGTCTATGTTTGAATAAAATGTATATGAAGTTTCAGTATTGCGTACACCGGTATGATATAAAATATAGAATATGTGCCCTTTCTTATATATTTATGGTTAAATTACATAAGGTTTCATTATTGCAGACACCGGTATAATATAAAATAGAGGCAATGTGCCCTTTCTTAGACATTAAAGGTTAAATTGTATGAAGTTTCGGCATTGCGGAATCCGGTGTGACATAAAATAGAGAAAATGTGCCCTTTCCTATATATTTATGGTTAAATTATATGAAGTTTCATTATTGCCGACATCGTTATAATATAAGACACGATGCACGTTACACAGTAGACGATACACGATACACGGTACATGATACCCTATTGAGAACTTTCTTTATCATTCATCGTGCGAACCGTGTGGGCTCATCGTGTGAATCGTGTTTTTCATCGTGTGAATCTTGTGCGTGTGGTAGGGAATGTTGAACATTTCCATCGCTGTACTCCTAAGTGATTAATCGTTAAGTAAATACTTAGTAGTTAGTTTCCAAAGGAAGGCATGTGTCGCTTGCGTAATAATGTAAAAACTATCTTAGGTTCGTCAAACTGGAAGTTGGCATCAAAGAGAATCCAAACTCTGTTACACGGTAAAAGTCCAATACTATTGCTAGATGTTGAATTGCAGAAGGATGGAATATATCTTAAATTCCGTTGAAGAGGAAGTAGGCATGCAAAAACTCCAAAACTCAGTTACACAGGATAAATTGTCAGTTTGATACTCCGTGCCAAATTGCAGAAGGCTGGTATATTTGGTCCCTTAGAAAATTGTGACAGAAATGTACGGCGGACATAAGACGACGGCTATTGATCCCTATAAGTCGCTACTGCGTGAAAGCAAGCTATACAGAGATCCATGTGGAACAAAATTTCACCCTCCTTCAATAAGTAAAACCAAAATACTTAGAATGCTCCTCAAAACTGAAGGCTTGAATCTCTTTAATTTCATCATCTGTTATGCTGTGCAACTTTTCTCACTATGAACAGAAAAAAGTACTGTCCATACCAGGAACAGTGATTTTTTCACTGTCATTCACTGTTCTCTGCTGTGGTAGTACTGTGAAATATCTATTAAGTACTGTCAAGAACTGTGCCAATCGGGGACAGTCATTAACAGTAATACCCAAGTACTGTGATTAACTGTCCAGTACTGTAACAGTAACACACAGTAAATGACAGTCTTTACGACTACTGTCATGCACTGTCCCGGATTGTTACAGTTCATGTCAGTTATTGACAGTATTTGGTGTTACTGTCATGCACTGTCCTTGATTGTAACAGTGCATGACAGTTAGCCACAGTATTTGAAATAACTGTGTTGCACTGTGGCGAATTGTGACAGTGCAACTCAGTTAATAACAGTGATTTTTTACCGTATATGTACAAGTTAATTCCTTTAATCTATAATTATCTAAAATTTTCAAAATCAATCTATTTTTATAGATAAATTGTAATAGTGTTCATGGATATTTATTTATTTATTTATTTTAATGTATTTAAAAAAATAAACTATTTTTATCTTTAGATTAACTCAGTTGCCAATATTTATTTTGCAACATGTTTGTTTGTTTGTTTTTTTAATTTCCAGCCGCAAATTGCAGATAGATAGAACGGTAACATAGCTATTACATACGAAACTTCATGACATTTAAAATTTCCGGTGATGGTCTCAG
>MJUU01061409.1:0-14042 GCA_002080025.1 Modiolus philippinarum
ATGGCCCAGGTGAGCGATACAGGCTCTTGAGAGCCTCTTGTTTTATTACTTACACAAACAAATAGAATCATTGCAATAGGTATGATCAAAATTTTAGAACTGTAAAATTGTTTCCACACAGCAAATAAATATTCACTTTGTCATGAAAACAAATACTCAACATCCAGTTATTTATAATGAGTCCATTTTATCCTACATTTATGCAATACTGTCCAGATTTCTTCCAAGGGAGGTAATTTATAGTACAGATTCAGCAATTTTTTTGATTTTTACCCACTTTATTCTAAATTAAGAAAAAATGGGACTGTAGAATTTTCTAAAATTTTGATATATCTTTCATATACCAGTTTTCTTTCTATTCTCAGTTTTTGGTGAAAATTAAACGACAGAATTTTTTACTAGAGGTGTTTGAAAGTGATCAAAATAGAGTAAAAATTTCAGCCTATACTGTTCAGAACCCACTTATTTCTGTTCAAAGTTGTTAAATTTACTATCATTATTCGTGCTTACTTTCAGACATGTCAAAACTACAGAATTTTATATTTGAAATCATTCTAAATCAAATACAAATTTAGTTAGAGCCAATTTTATACATCACAATCAAGTCCTGAACGGACCAAATTACAAGAGGAAACAAGGTATCTTTGATGACCACTAGACATAAAACAGGACGGTAGAAATTGTTGAAAATTGCTTAAAGTGGACATGAACAAATGTAGTTTTAATACTGAAAATATCAAGAAAATTAAACGAGCGGAAAATTTTAGGCCTACCCCTTAAATGCTAAAATTCATGAAATTTTTAACTTCCAAATTATAAAATTCTTTGGAAAGGATATGATGAAGTAAAAGTTTTAAATTACTGAATTGTTTTGATCATTTATGAGACCGAGTTTTTGGGGGTTTTTTTAACTGCTTATCAAATTATTTATTTTTCATACAAAATCTCATGATTTTTTTTAATTTCGAAACACAGTACACATCCAGTTATATGAAAATAAAAATCTTTGCTCTATAGATTAGTTAAATTGAATATTCTTTTTAAACTAAGTCTAAAACAGCGATATTTCACAACTTTTAACTGGTGAAGGTGAATTTAGACAGTCGAGATCGAATCCTCTCAGGACTCGCGAATCTGATATCCATTCGCTCCTAATTGTGTCACAGGTACAACTCTGTTTGAGAATTAATTTATAATATCAAAATATATAAAATAAATAAAAGATATGAAATTTGAATAAAAAAGAGAGAAATATAAGCGATAAACAGAAAAAACGATTTTGATTGGTTTAATTAAACCCTGAATACCGTTTTCCGTTTCTGATTGGACGAACGTTAAATATCAAATAGCGATTTCTGTTTCTCGTTTCTCGTTGGCTAAAACTATGAATAGCGTTTTCGCTTTAAACTTGAATTAACGATACCGATCGGAAACTATGGGTTTCTGTCGCAAACCCATAGTTTCCATTCAATTTCAATCAAAAACTAGGGTTTTCGCCGAAAACTATTTATACCGATCGGAAACCCATGGTTAACCTGTGGTATACCAAGTATTTTGCACGAAAACCCCGTTCGAAATACTAGGTATACCACATTTTTGTTACTATCGCGTGCCATACGTACGCCTATTTGCCTTGGCAGATCGCATGTACACTTTATTCAGAAAATTTTGTATGTGCGCGCAGAAGCGGCGTACGCCGCCCTCGCCTGTCTCCAGACTCAGGGGAGGGCGGCAAAGTTTCATTTCAAGATGGCGGACAGAGTGTAATTGAGTAAAAATAAAGGAAACAACCATTAAGCGAAAAATAGCGTTCATATGCGCAATTTATCTTCATACTTCGAAGAAGCTGAAGAGAAATTTAAATGTTATTATTAATCCAAAGTTTGCAAGGGCGTTCACCGTCGGCGAAAGGCGTACGAAACAAGTAGGACCAATCTTGGCAGAGCCGCAATGCATCTTGAGATTATCAATAAAATATTAATGACATTGCATATTTTATGGCTTTTAACTTCTTAAAAACAAACAATGAACACTTTACTGCTGTTGAAATTGCCTCATCTCACTTGGGACAGCAGTTTTCAACAAGATAAATGCAAGTATAGCCATAGCAGGTATTGCTGTCACCATTTTGAATGATAGCCGGTTTACTTTTTTTTGTAGTCAAAATACTGTGTACACCGTTATCTGTTTGCCTATAGATGCCAAACATGTTGGTCCATAGAAGCAGAACTTTATAGGTCCATTTTTTAATAGAAAGTTTTCATGAAATTTATATTCATGCATGCCATAGAAGCAGGATTTATCAAGTTAGATATGATAAGTTTCAAATAATTTACTACATAATTTTCTTTCAAGTTTCAAGAACTAACAATTTTTTACACAAATTTGAAACTGTGATGTCAGGTTTACTAAATTCTCAGTAATTTCAAAAATTTATGTTCTGTTGAAGCCATACAAAATACTTGGAAATTTGAAATTCAAAAAAAATATTTCAATTTATGAGATGAAGTTGAGGGCCATGGGCCATAAATAAAATAATTCCTAGATTCTCATCCATTTTTTTCTCAAAGTTTGGGGAGGGCCGGCAAATTTTATTTTATATTTTTTTTTATCAAATTTTGTGAAAAATGCTGTCATTTTATAAGTTTACCCAAATAAAATTCAGAATTGATTTTTTTGCGGCAGGTGAAAAAAATTGGGACGTGTGATGATGAGAATTTGGGATATTTTTTATTATTGCCTTATACAAAAATTCATAGATACTTAATCAACCTTTTCAAAAAATCTAGCTACCTAATTTAAGATGGCTTTCAGCTTGGAACATACTTTAAATTGGATACCGTTGGAAAGGCATTCAAAGATCTTCTCCTTTGTAATCACTTGAACTGTTTAAACCAAATTTGATCATAAGAGTCCTTGGAAAGTCCCATTCATTGTGTGTGATTTTTATAGTTGTACCTCATCCAGGATGGCTACCAGCAAGGAACATAGTTAAACATAGCACCCTATTTCTTTGTCTGAAGACTGGACCATATATACTAGTATAACCTATTTATTCTTTTAAGGACCTTGTCCAGGTTGGTGATACAGATTCTCGAGAGCCTCTTGTTAAAAGTAGTTGACTAACTTACAAAAATGATTTAAGCCTTTAGTGTTGGTCTAATGTATTTATTGTAGAATTGATTATGATTGGAATACAGTGGATTCCTGTTAATTGTATACCTTTTTTGTCAGGAAAAATTATGCAATTAACAGGAATATTCTATTAAGAGGAGTTTTCAATCTTGCTGTAAAAACATGTCAGTTAACTTGAAAAGTGTCAAATGATGAGTTGATCATTAAACAAACACATAGATTACAGTCTGCTTATCAAATTATTAATTGATTTGACATTTCATAATTAGATATATAATTTTAATTGTTTTTTTTAGAATAAATTGCTAAAAAATATATACTTTTAATGTTAAATTTCACAAAACATGTCTTGATTTGAAAATGAAACTATTCAATTAACAGGAATTTCTTAACTATTCAATATGCAATTAAAAGGAATAAATAATATAGAAGCATATAGTAAATGGTTTTGTGCAGCAGAATTGTATGCAATTAAGAGGAATATGCTATTAAGAGGTATTCAATTAAATGGAGTTGACTGTATATATAATCTTCAACAAGTATTAGTTCAGTAATATACATTATAGCCATGGTGGAATGGTGAATTTCCTTGCATCCACTTAAAGATTCCAATCATTTCCATGCAAAATATCAACTCAAAACCACTAAAATCCACTCAATAACCACACTTTAATTTTCTTGCATAACATCATGAGACAATTTAGTAGTTTTTAATAGATTAAAGTGGATTTGAGTGGACCACATAAAATGAAACACTTAAATCCACTCATTTCCACATTTGTGGAAAATTACCAATCCACAGCACCAAAGCTTTTTGATAAAAAAAATCAAGGTGATTTTTGACAAAGAAAGAATATTTCTTAGTTGTTATTCTTACCTATAAATTTATATTTTAGGAAATTCTGAAGAATCAGGACGAGTCAAAAGTTGTCAAAATTGATTTTTCTAGAAATGGTTATTGTAATGATGCAGTGTTAAGATTAATTCTGTCAAATAAAAAGGTTTGTATACTATAAGTTTAAAGTGAGTTACCAGGATGATAAATGAATAATGAAACCCATTTATTGTGTGCCATGCTGTGTTGTGCCTTCGTCACCGTCATTGTCCTATTTCATGTGTCAGGTTAATCTGTATCTCCATCAGAATTGTAAGTTTGATTCTGACCAAACTTTCATTATTTGAACTTTTAACCTGAACTAGTTGTGCACCTGATACTTAAAACTTTGTTTTGCTGATTTTAAGGGTTAACCTATCCAACAAAGCAGGCCATTTAATAATCTGCAACTCTTTCATTATAGTCAATCATATCCCAGCTAAATGTTCAAGATAAAAACTTGTCTCTTCTTCATAATGGTGAAGTTGTGCACCTTGATTACATTTGAAATTTCCATTTTACAGATGTTAAAAGTTCACTGAGGCAAAAATAGTTCAGTTGTGTCTCAGAGGAAATATGCGTTCCATGCAACACCCATACACTTTTCTGACACAATATGTCTGACCCCAAAAATATGTTGGACTACAGAAAATATTCATTTCTCAGGTGAAATACTTATGAATGCGGTCTTTTTTTACCTACAAATTATGTCCAGTTTGACAGGATATTAGAAACTTTAAGTGATAAAAAGTAAAAGGATATGGAGTAAATTTACATGAGACAAAGTCTCTAAAAATCCATATGGTACAAACAATATGAAACAGTGCTTTTATTCTTTTCTTCACCTGATAGTTACCATGAGGCCTACAACAATAAGCTTTGCTCACAAGTCACAGTCACAGTAAGTTCAAGACGTCCCCTAGCATGATATATAAGGCAGTTTCCACTACATGAGAATCACTCCACTCGATGTCTCCTATACAAGATTGCTAGTTGTGAAAATTTTGGATACTGATGAAAAATGAATACAATAATCCTCAAATTTACAATAATTCACACATCAGGTGATTGATCCATAGATAAAACAAGGATTTACTGTGAACCTTACTTTAAAGCATTATGCATTTCTTATGTTTAGAAAATATATGGAGTAAAATATAATATCTGAACAGCATGTAATGTGATTGTTATTTTTTTTTATAGAAAGACTATGTAAATCTAAAGGAGGTGATTCTAGACGGGTGTATACTGATAACAAACACTGGTATTAAATGGCTGTCAGAAATAATCCAGGGAGCAAGCCTGCTTCATAAGGTATCTCATTAATATGGACAAAACTGGCAAGGTTTATATAGTGTATGGTTTCTTGATATTGCTATTGTGTTAGATAATGCCCACAAAAGATGCCATTAGGTAGATAGGGGTTAAACAATATATGCCCTCAACAATTTGCTGTGGGTGATGAAAAGATGGAAGAACAGAAAGAATTGACAAAGATGTGTCTTTCAATTGCAAGCACTATCTCAGTATTAACACTTTCCCAACTGCTGATCACACTAACTGTGCTTGTTTTTATGATCACAACAGCCCTCCATACATATGGATTCTAAACTTTATTGGTATTTTCTATAGATGAATAGCAATAGTTCACAACAGACTAAAGCAGTTGTTTTTAATATCGGTACATCATTTTTCGGTAATTATAGCCATTTCAGATGGTCTCCACTACAGAAAACAGAAATTTGCTTAAAATTTAAGGGTTGTCGGCAACTTTGAAGATTATTTCAAATGTGATAAAGAGTTTAGAATTTCAATATTTTTGCTGGAAAATATAGAAAAATGATGCAGAAGCACATACACAATTACGCTTAAGGAGGTTTTGTAACCAGGAAGAAACTACAGCTCAGCAAATTGAAAAATATAAAAATCAAGGAATTTTGTCACTACTGGGCATGGTTTTCTGTATATTTAAGCAATAACAGTACATTATTTGAATACCCGAGGGCGTCAATCGTAGATTTGACGGTCAAAATGCAGTTTATAGGCGACGCGTAGCGGAGCCTGTAAACGGATATTTTGACCGTCAAATCAAGATTGACGCCCTCGGGTATTCAAATAATGTACTGTTATTGCGATTCTAATGCAACAAATCAATTTCATGTTCTATTTTTAACTCGTGAATTTGTAACAGTATTAGGAACCAGACTAAACAGGGAACCTATTTTGTCCTAGGTATGTAGATGGTGGAATTGACGGTCAGTTTTGACCAATCAAAACCTTCGTTATATAAATGTTGCATTAGAATTCTCTATAAACTGTGCTTTCCGACCAATGACAGTCATTGGTTCAGACAANTCAGATTTTTAACAAAAAACTTTTATGATTTTTAATATAAATTTTTCTAATTTCTGATTTCAGCTTGTATTAGATGGCTGTACAAACATAGGTGATAATGAATTGTATTTACTATCAAGGAATAGTGGTCCTATGTGTGAAATTTACATGAGAGGCACATCTGTAAGATATGTCTCTGAACTGGAAAAGAGCAAGATCAAGGTCGATGGATGTCCTCTAATTGGGACAGAAGTTGTAGGTGAGTATGACTTGGTAATGTTGCATATTCTGTTAATTTTTGTTGTAAAATGAAAAGGGTTTTTTCCAAACTTTGAATGCTCCTACACCCAGGGGACTGAGGAGGAAACAGACAATACACAGGGTTCAAAACATTTATAGTTTCAAGCTAAAAGAGTTTGAGTCATGAAGTTCAACTGTACCATTTTTCAGACTTTGTAAAAACTATTCTTCATCCAGTATTGAGAAATCAAGTCTCACCAAATTTCCCAACTAATCTATTGGGAATAACTTTGAAATTTGAGGAAATTTTGAACATCTTATGAAATAAATTTTAAGAGCTCAGCAAGTTTTGCTTTCAAACCTTTGCAACATTTATTTAAGGATGTTGGCTGGTCAACTTTAAAATTACAACGATTCCGATTAAATGTGATTTTTTGTTAGAAAATTGTAAGAGAAGTTATTTAAGTGAACTGTGAATAAAATTAAGAGGTTACCGATGTAATTATTGAGATTCAAGTGTTTGAAAAAATGGCGGGAAACTGGACTCCTCTGCATTTTTCATAGATTTAGCATGAGGAATGTTTATCCAATAATGAATGTGAAAAAATAACACCATTAGAATAAAATTTTGTCAGAATGCTCCCAAAGATGTATAAAATGAAATTATGGAAAAAATTTAGGGAGTCACCGAGCAAAAAGTTATTAAGCTTTTAAATGGATAAAACCAGAGAAGTCCGAAAATCTGACAGAAATACATAAACATGACCAATAAACATCCTTAACTCCATTTGAGATAATTCAAATTTATAGACTAGTTCTCATTGTAGACTCTATATATAATATATGGCAAATCTCTATGAGACAAAATGAAAAAATATGTCAAAAGGGTGAAATAACTTTTATTTGGGGTGACAAATTTTATGGATTTTGTAGTTGACTGAATAAACACATTGTAACACCTAAGACTTTTTCCCTTGATGAGCAGTCGGTTAAGTTCTAATCACATGAATTTTTAAACTACTGTATGGTTGTTGTATTTTGCAGGGTATTTATTTTTGTGCTACATGTATTGGCGTTTAACACGATAAGCTCGAAAATTAATACCTGCGAATATTTCACGACAAACTTCACTAATATTGAACATAAAGGCTGTAGCTTAAAATCTGTGAAAATTTAACACTGCAAATAAATCCAAGAATGAAAACAGCAAAAAATTTTGTACAGTAAATATAAAGTACTATACAGTTTCAACCAAAAACACAGAGGCTTGAAGATAAAAAATACTGTTCATTTTACACTTTTCAGCATTACCACTAATAAACTTGATTAGTAAATTTTCATCTGACCAGACTCTAAAACAGTCTGTTTTCTTCCTGTTTCACTTGCTGAAATTTCAGTAGTTCCCTCAACATGCTTGAATTTTTTCCCCTTTCTACATGTACATCTCTGCCATTTCTTAAAAAAGACCAATCATCCTATTGAGACGCACTTAATATTGCTTGAACAGGATATTCATACAACACTGCCATTTCTTAAAAAAGACCAATCATCCTATTGAGACGCACTTAATATTGCTTGAACAGGATATTCATACAACACTGACATGCATGAGAAACTGTTCTTTTTCAGTTGATATGAACTGCAGCCATTCCTTTGTATTTCCACATAAAAGTATGGAGAACAGTTTTTGCCATCTTATTAAAGACAAGAAAAAAGTAAAGCGAGAGCCCCTTCACTACATTACAGATTTTGAGAGCAATGGATGGAGTCACACAGTTTCAGAAATGAATTTAGAACATGTAATAATTATTATACTCTGTTAAAGAATTATTTCTGATCTTCTATGCATATACTATACATAAGCAAAATAGCGTGTAATGACATTTCATGTACATCATTAAAATTTCATCAATTTGACTGGGGAACAACAAGCACATGGTACAGTATATTTTAAAAAGTGCAGTTTCATATCTCTTAAAATACATTTTACAATTCTGACTCCAAGAAAATGGATTTGTAAAAAGGAAATCCAGACAGACTTTTCATTTGATAAATTTGTATTTTACACTATAATTTAATTTTGTAGTTGGCTTATATATAGATTTCACGAAATATTTAAAACTTGTGATTTTAATTACTGCATTAAAATAATGACAAGTTGAACATCAAAACCCAGATCATGTTTTTTATTGATTGTATGAAAAGCTTTCCTTTGTTACCATAGGTGTAAACCCTCCCGATTTTTGCAGGAGACTCCTGCAATTTGACACAAAATGAAACTTTCTCCTGCAATAACATGGTGTCCCGGCCTGGAGACACAAAAGTCCTGTTTTTATGAGAGTCTCCTGCAAACTATCTTGAAATCGTATTTTGTCAAACTGAAAATTATCTAGGTGAATTTATCGTACTTGTCCGGTTATTGATTTTCTGTCAATCAATAGAAGTAGCACTGTGACAGGTAATTAGGTTAATTCGACTGTGTAATTAGTGTTTATTAGGGCATCAATAAGACAGATGTTTTTTTATAGCAATCAGAAGGCAATGACAATGATTACAGGTTTAACACAATAATTTTTTTATACAGAAATGTTGATAAAAGACACTAATTACCTCTCTTGAATAAATTTCCATTTTTGAAATAATGACCCTGAGATTTTTAAATTGACTCTAATAAATAATTGAAATATTTTGCAAATTCTTTTAATTATTGTCTAAACAGTATCTGTGGATATTTTCACAGTAATTTTTGTTTTGTTGAAGTTAAAAATAAATACTTATAGCTGTTTGATATAGTATTTAATGTTTAATATATTTTTAGCTCACCTGGCCAAAGGCAATGTGAGCATTTGCCATCACTCAGCTTCCGTCGTATGTCCGTCCATCTGTCCGTTAACTTTTATTCAAAGATCTTCTCCTCTGAAACGACTTGGCCAATACTAATCAAACTTGGCCTGAATCATCATCAGGGGATGCTCTTCAAGTTTGTGAATTTTATGTCCATAGACCAAACAACATGGCTTCTGAACTACAATTTCTACATATGTCCAGCTGGTTGGCATCTCATCCCAGTTGGCCGCCAGCGTGGAAGATAGTTTAACACAGGACCCTATGGGAAATGCATTCAAAACATCTTCTCCTCTGAAACCACAGAGCCAATGGGGACCAAATTTTGTCACAATAGTCTTTGGATGGTCACCTTTATAGTTTTTGATTTTTATGTTAGTACTTCATCCAAGATGGTTGCCAGCGCAGGGCATAGTTATAACATAGGACCCTATTGAAACTATTTTCAAAGATCTTCTTCTCTGAAACTAACAAGCCAAACTGAACCAAACTTGGTCACAATAGTCCTTGGGTGGTCCCCTTTAAGATTTATGATTTTTACGTTCGTACCTCATCCAAGATGGCAGCCAGCATGGAGCACAGTTTAACATAGGGACCCTATGGGAAATGCATTCAAATGTCTTCTTCTCTGAACCCAATGAGCCAATTGGAATCAAACCTCTTTATAATAGTCTTTAGATGGATCCCTTCAAAGTTTTTGATTTTTTTGTTCATACCTCATCCAAGATGGCCGCCAGCAGGGAACATAGTTTAACATAGGGACAATATAGGAAATGCATCCAAAGATCTTCTCCTCTGAAATTACCAAGCCAAATTGAACCAAACTTGGTCACAATAGTCCTTAAGTGGTCCCCTTAAAAGTTTGTGATTTTTACATTCATACCTCATCCAAGATGGCCGCCAGCGTGGAACATAGTTTAACATAAGGACCCTATGGGAAATGCATTCAAATGTCTTATTCTCTGAACTTACTGAGCCAGTTGGAACCAAACTTGGTTACAATTGTCTTTTGGTGATCCCTTCCAAAGTTTGTGATTTTTAGCTCACCTCACAAAATGAGTACCTTGAGCGTCGGTGTCTGCGTCAGCGTCACATCCTCCTCCGCTTAGGAAGAATGGTTAAAGTCCATTCCTGCTTACTGACATGTCCCACAACAACCATATTGGTATGTATGATGCATTTGGGGATGACAACTGCAATGCATGCTTCAGATGCTGACTTTACCTTTATTTTACGCATGAGCAACTTGGTTAGGTAGAATGGTTAAAGTCCATTCACGCTTACTGACATGTCCCACATTAACCATATTGGAATGCATGGTGCATTTGGGGATGACAACAATGATGCATGCTTCAGATGCTGACTTTGACCTATATTTTACGCATGAGTGACTTGGTTAGGCAGAATCCTGCTCACTAACATGTCCCACATTAACCATATTGGAATGTATGATGCATTTGGGGATGACAACAATGATGCATGCTTCAGATGCTGACTTTGACCTATATTTTACACATGAGCGACTTGGTTAGGAAGAACCCTGCTTACTGACATGTCCCACATTAACCATATTGGAATGTATGATGCATTTGGGGATGACAACAATTATGCATGCTTCTGATGCTGACTCTGACCTATATTTTAAGCATGAGTGACTTGGTTAGGTAAAATGGTTAAATCCATTCCATGGTAACTGACATGTCCCACATCAACCATTGGTATGTATGATGCATTTGGGGATGACAGCAGCAAGGCATGCTTCTGATACCTACTGACTTATATTTTACGCATGAGTGACTTGGTTAGGTAGAATGGTTAAAGTCCATTCCCGCTTACTGACAAATCCCACACCAACCATATTGGTTTAGGTTGACAACAACAATGCATGCTTCAGATGTTGTCCGTGACCTACATTTTAGGCATGAGGGACTTGGTTAGGTGGAATGGTTAAAGTCCATTCCTGCTTACTGACATGTCACAACGTCAACCATATTGGTTTGTACGATGCACTTTGGGATGACAACAGCAATGCATGCTTCGGATGCTGACTGTGACCTTTATTTTACGCATGAGTGGCTTGGTTAGGTCCATTCCTGCTTACTGACATGTCCCACATCAACCATCAACCTGACTGTGACCTACATTTTATGCATGAATGAATCCATTAAAAAAAATATTTTTATAGTCAATTCCTGTTTACTGACATGTTTAAATGTGACAATGCTTCGCAACGAGGTGAGCTTAGCAGGCTGTGGCTGCTTTCTATGTTTAGTTTGTACCTCATCCAAGAATGCAAATGTAACATCTGGTGAGCTGATTTATAGTATGAATGGGTGGTCTGTTGGTGACAATGAATAAAACCAGTCACCAGGTGAGCAATACAATCTCATGTGAGCCTCTAGTTTAATGTTATCTTGGAGAGCCTTGCCATAATAAAACAAATTCTGAAGTGATACTGTGGCAATATTTGTTGTCTGATGTAACCTCTCAAATTTGTCCCAAGAGAAAAGATAAAGAAAGAAAATTTGTGACTATGTGATAAATGGTCTTCAAAGTACCTCTTTAATAATAAAGAGAGCAAATATCTTACTACAAATTATACAATTAGATGAAAATGTATGCATAAAGGGGTGGAGTATAAATATCAAATTTGAATTGAATGTCGAAAATAGCAACACGCAAAATCTCCTGTAATTTTGAATTGCATTGCAGGAGGTCTCTTGCAATTGGATTTCAGAAGGTTAACACGTATGTTTGAAACCCAAGTCTTCATATAAAACAAAAAATTATATTAGTCATCACTAATCTTAGTAAGTGGAGGTAATAACAAAAGACAATTCAGGTAGAAACTACCGGAAAAATTGTAGGCTGCAATGGTCCTAACTTGATACAAGTAAAAAACTTCTTAAAATGCCATCTAGTTGACTTCAAGGTTAATTGGTAAATTACAAGATGCTGTTTTAAAAAGTTAGAGATTCCCTGATAGTAATCAATCTTTTAAATTTGATATTTGTAGCCTTTAGTTGATGTAATGATGAGCAGTAGTCCAGTCCAGGTCATTATACCGTTTGAAGAAAAGGCAGATGTGAAAGAAGTTAAACAGCATATAACTGATACAGTTGTCAAAGTTGTTTCTAAGGTGATATAAATTTAGAGTATATGGTTTGAACTACTGGGGGCAGGAATGTAGGTCAATTTATAATTAATACTGTTACTTATAACTGAAAAATATTAAAATTCTGGTGGCTGTACTTTTAATTTTGACTTGTGTTTCTGCCCTTCCCCCTCTCCATACATTTTTTCATGGACTAATGAGAAAAGATGGTCATTAACATAATTTTTAACCAGCCCTTGACGAAAGTATAGAAAGCGTGACTTAGCGATAAAAAATTCCATTGTTGTTAACATATATTTTAACCCTGTAATTAAAGTTTTCTGAACATCAATATCTTCATCAAACTTTTATGGAATTATTTGAAATTTGGACAGAAGCTAGGAAATGGTGTGACAATTTCCTTCAGCTGAAAAATTTAGAAATTTTTGTAAAGGTTTTGGGTATTTGGACTTAGTTGTTTTCTGCATGAAATGTATTTAAACCTGAAGTTTAATATTTTGTTAGAAATCAAAAGAAGTAATTAAATCCTATTGGAATTTCACAAAAAGGGGTTAAAAGTTAGATATCCTGAAATTCTCAAAAACTGATGTTTTAAAATTCTGCCTAGCAACAATATTTTTTGATTTTTGACAGTAACATGATTGTTTCAATGGAAAGAAATTTAATTTCAAAAACACTTGAAATTTTTTTTACATTGGGAGGGGGAGTATTCTAAAAGGGATAGTGGGGAGTTTCATCTTTGATTGGCCATATTATTTTTATTGTAAGATTTTGATGCAGTTTTATCCGAATTGCTTCCATATGAAAAATTAACATAATTAATAAGTACATAAATAGCTACATCTCCAGATTTTGCTAAAGCTGCAAGTGCATCAAATTGACCTGGATATAAAATTTAGAGATACATTGTATTCCCAAAAGGGGGAATCTAAAAAATTTTCTATTTTTATTCTGATTTTTATGCAGTTTTTGTCTGACCTGCGACAAAAGGCGCGGAAAACGAGACATATGCGTACAAAGTATGACGGCGGCGGTGGCGGCGTAAACTTTCATGTTAAGTTTTTGTGATTAGGTCATTTTCTCAGTAACTATAAATGGTAGGTCAATGATATTTGGTATATAGGTTGGTCTTAGGTAGTACATGACAGTCTGTCATATGGCTTTTGTCCTTGACTTGAATTTCACGGTCTAGTGAGCATGTTAAGTTTTTGTGATTAGGTCATTTTCTCAGTAACTATAAGTGGTAGGTCAATGATATTTGGTATATAGGTTGGTCTTAGGTAGTACATGACAGTCTGTCATATGGCTTATGTCCTTGACCTCAATTTCACGGTCTAGTGAGCATGTTAAGTTTTTGTGATTAGGTCATTTTCTCAGTAACTATAAGTGATAGGTCAATGATGTTTAGTATATAGGTTGGTCTTGGGTAGTACATGACAGTCTGCTATATGGTTTTTGTCTGTGACCTCAATTTCATGGTCCAGTGATCATGTTAAGTTT
>MJUU01061409.1:18918-38675 GCA_002080025.1 Modiolus philippinarum
AATTGCAAAAATGTTCAGCATGTTAAGGACTATATTTTATTCAACACATTCAAGTTTTCCGAGTGCTTCCAAGATGGCTGCCAGCAGGGAACTTAGTTTACCATTTGACCTAATGGGAAAATTCATACAAAGGACTTCTTCTTGAGAACCACTGAATGGATTTGAACCAAATCGGGCATGAATGATGCTTATGAAGTGCTGACCAAGTGTTGTTACTTTGGTGCCGATCTATCATCCAATATGGCCGCCAGCGGGGATCTTAATTTTAACATTGGACCCTATGGGAAAATGCATACAAAGAACTTCTACTTTAGAACCACTGAATGGATTTGAACCAAACTTGGCATGAATGATGTTTATGAGGTGCTGACCAAGTGTTATTACTTTGGTTCCAATCTGTCATCTTACATGACCGACAGCATTGGACCCTATGGGAAATGCACACAAAGATCTTCTAGAGAACTGCTGAATGGATTTAAATTAAACATGACATGAATGATGCCTGTCAGGTGCTGACCAAGTGTCACCAGCTGTGAACTTAATTTAGCAAAAGATCTTCTTCTAGAGAACTGCTTAATAGATTTAATCCAAACTTTGCTTATGAGAAGCTGACCAAGTGTTGTTACTTCAGTTCTGATCCATCATCCAACATGGCTGCCAGCAATGAATTGGACCCTAAGGGGAAATGCATACAAAGATATCATTCATTGAAAACCATTGAATGGATTCAATTTAAACATTGCATAAATGAAACTTGTGAGATTTTGACCAAGCTTGTTACTTGATGCTTATCCGTCTTCTGACATGGCCACCATTAGCAAAACTTAGTTTAACATTGGACCCAGTGGGAAATGCATAAAAAGATCTTCTCCTCTGAAACTACTTGAACAATTTCAGTAGAATTTTGATATGATAGTCTTATATGACCCTCTTCAAAGTTTTATGTTAATAGCTGCCAGCAGGGAACGTAGATTAACATAGGCCCCTTAAGTTTGGAAACTGCATTCAAAAATCTTCTCTGAAACTGCTTGAACAATTTTAATTAAATTTTATAAAAAGTTTCTGATTTTTATGTACATACACCACCAAAGATTGACCATCAATTGGGAATTATAGTGCTGCAGGACGCAGGTGAGCGATACAGGCTCTTGAGAGCCTCTTGTTTATACAGTACAATTATTCAATGTGCAGTGTGTGCATAGGCACAAGCACTGAACCCAAAAGAAAGCAGCTACATCAGTAAGATACCTTTTAGTGCTTCAAGCACTTTAATTTTTTTGTGTGTAATAAAAGAAACCTTTCTGATGCAAATAGGACAAAAAAGTCCTGTGTTCTGATATGGAGTTAACACATTACATTAATTACAATTTATTTGTAAATCATATAGGGTTAAAGTTGTTACCCCTAATAAATATGATTGATACAAATCAAATCAAATATTTTATCAAACCAATCATGGACCCACAGGGGGCAATGACACAAAACACACATGATTAAAAACATACATACAAACATACATTCTAGAAACAGATGGAATGAAAAAAGCTTAATATGCATTCAACAATTAGCTATTATATTTTCCACCATTTATAAAAAAAAAAACAAAACAAAAACATATGTTGACCTTGTCCAGCAGTGGAAAGTTGCATGTAGATTGTGATTTTCTACATCTTAAGACAGAATAAATTGTTCTCCAACCTGCCTGTAATGGTAAGATCACATCAGAATTAGTGAAATCATTCTCACTAATTCTAAATTATTCATATTTTACAGGCATCATTTTCTACAGATTTTAGGAAAGGAAGAGAAAAGTTGGAAGTATGTATACGATTTTCATTTTCAGGCCAGCACCGTCTTTGCTTATTAATAATACATTAGTAGATCTCCTCTGAAAGTACTTTTACATATTTAAAGGATATTTTATCATTATAACACCTGTATGGTGCAGGTCCTTTCAAAATTTGAAATTTTTTTTTGTAATTTAACTAAAGCAACATAAT
This sequence comes from Modiolus philippinarum, assembly GCA_002080025.1. NCBI lineage: Eukaryota > Metazoa > Mollusca > Bivalvia > Mytilida > Modiolidae > Modiolus > Modiolus philippinarum. The sequence goes on from MJUU01061409.1 coordinate 20,919, forward strand.
TTTAAACAGGACTTTTGGATAGTCCAGTTAATGGAAACAAGTTTTTACAGTCTCTTGCTTGGATTTAGACCTTTGATAAGAGGTATTCACTGAGAAGCAGAGTTGTTTATATGTAGGTACTATAGAAAGTATGATGTAGCCTTTTTTCTACTGTAGGAATCGTCAAACACAGCAAATCTATATGGAATAGCCAAAGTCAAACTATTAAAGTTAGCACACAGATTAGATGTTTCAAAAGATTGGTTCAATATAATTGGTGAAGATGGTTCCAAGAAAGGTATGTTTGTTTTGAAGAAATTATTGCAGGGTGGAATATATATCTCAATGGAAAATCATTGAAAAAATCCGTAATGGTGAGACACAAAAGATAAGACTGTTTAAATTTGATTCAAGAAAATTTAACAACTAAAAATGATTGAACAGTGAAACCTGTCTGAAACCAAACTCAGACTAAACTGAAAACCTGTCTGAAACCAAACTCAGACTAAACTGAAAACCTGTCTGAAACCAAACTCAGACTAAACTGAAAACCTGTCTGAAACCAAACTCAGGCTAAACTGAAAACCTGTCTGAAACCAAACTCAGACTAAACTGAAAACCTGTCTGAAACCAAACTCAGACTAAACTGAAAACCTGTCTGAAACCAAACTAAGACTAAACTGAAAACCTGTCTGAAACCAAACTCAGACTAAGCTGAAACCTGTCTGAAACCAAACTCAGACTAAGCTGAAAACCTGTCTGAAACCAAACTCAGACTAAACTGAAAACCTGTCTAAATAACCTTCCATATTAATTTCTATATACATGTATTTTAAACCTGTATAAACAAGACACCTGTCTACATTGAACAAAATCTTCAGTCCGAAGGATAGTATTTGATTGGTTTCACTGTTTTTGTCTCGACTGCGAAGAAAGGCGAGGAAAGCGAGACATATGCGTACAAAGTATGGCGGCAGCAGCGGTGGCGTTAACTTTCATGTTAAGTTTTTGTGATAAGGTCACTTTCTCAGTAACTATAATTGTTAGGTATGACAGTCTACTATATTGCGTTTGTCTGTGACCTCAATTTCACAGTCCAATGAACATGTAAAGTTTTTGTTCTTAGTTTAGTTTCTAACAATTTTTTCAAGCAAATCCAGTGTTTAATTTGGTCTGCATCCGATATACATTTCCATTTGTATACATAAAGCCGTTTCCAGCAGTTGACAAAAAATTTTCTCTTGTGTGAGGGTTGTTGCCAGTTTATCAGAAAAGAAAATCGGGTTTGCTTCCAATCTCAACAGTTCAAAGACAATATTTGACACCCCAATGATGTTCTTTTGTGTGCTATAGATAAGAAAGCCCATGATTGAGCTGCAAACAGATATCAGAACGAACGAACAAGAAAAATAAATTATAAAAAATAAATTCCACCCATCACCCAAATTTTTTTAGATGTTGTTGGATGAAAATCTAAGTGTAATTGGCTTAATACTCAAGGCAATTGTTTCATCCAAATCTATACCCTTCTCTACCTAGAGAGGGACTATGGATTTGAGTGGAACAAGTGGATGTAATAATAGGTAACAAAATAAAATTCAATCGTAAAATCAATTCAGGCACTTGGTACAGCTTAAACACTAAGATACAAGGTTTTTATGTTTAATGTGAGGGATGCCATCTTCTAGGACTTCCGAGTTGTTACTATGAGAATACACATTCAAATTTTGTCTCAAGCTGGCTGTTGCTTTAGGGGTTTGGGGATGAGGATTTTGTCATTGGTTATTCTATGTTTTTACTTATTTTCTGCAGGGATGTTGGAGTGTTCTATTCATTTATGTGAACCGAATGGGGAAATAATTCAAGATCAGGATCCATTGGCCGACTCCAAATACTTGGTAAGTATATGTTGGAAAGCATGGAGGGATATAAGGGACTAAGCGACTTGTGATACATTTTTACATTTTTAGAAGGTGGTACAGGCAGTTACTTTGCACAAACCTCAAGGAATACAATATCATGTTACAAGAAATGAGAAATTAGAATAGAGGCTGCATGTGTATTTTTATCAAGAAAAGTAGTTCAACCCTTGAGAAAAAAAAAACCAAAAAAAAAACATTGTAATAATCTTCTTTTTAACTATGAAAGAAAACAAAAAAAAACTTTTAAAGAATGATCTATGGAATGCTCTTAACAAAGATTGCTCATTTTGTACTGTTCAGACAAAAAACATGGCCACCAACATGGAACATAATTTTATATCCCACCCTATGGTGAAAGATCAATATTTTGATGATCTCATAAAACAAGCTGTTGTGAAATGATGAATGGAAGGTTTTATACAAAGATTTGCTTATTTCAGTCTGATACATCTGCAAAGATGGAGAGCAAAACTGGACCATTATCAGACTGAAGCAAGTGAAACCAAACTGTATTGAATTAAGGAATTGTGGGACTTTTCCAAAAGTTGCTTATTTTGATCTGATTTAAAGTAATTCTCACCTTTGAATGATAGTAATGAGAATTCTATAAAAGTATTCTGAAGTAGTAGGAAGAAGATTGATAATAATAAAGAAAAAATAATAGTTTCATGTGCTTGATTTTGAGATGCAATCAATTTAAAATTTGGAGGGAAATGTCCTTTTCTAGGCTTTTTGTAGGCTTTGTATAGAAATTTTTATGCCACTGTGAATTGAAGATTCAGGGGGCATATAGTTTTTGGTCTGTCTATCTGTCTGTTTGTTTGTTTGTTTGTCTTTTTGTCCGCAAAAGCTTTAACATTGGGTATATCTTTTGAATGGCATGTGATGGACTTTTTGAAAAAAATTATAAACTTTAGCATTGGATATATCTTTTGAATGGTAAGTGATATGGCTTTCATATTTTGCATGTGCATTCATTTTGGCAAGACCTTTTAATTGGTACCAAAAGTTTTTCACCTTTTGACCTTGACCTTGGCATTTGAACAACTTCATGAAAACTTCGACATTGAGTATATCTTTTGAATGGTAAGTGATAGGGCTTTCATATTTTGCATGTGTACTCCTTGTGGAGAGACCTTTCAGTTAGTATAAGAATATTTGACCTTGTAACCTTGACCTTGGCGTGTGACTGTCCATTGAAATTTCACCAAAAAAATATAATAAAATGTTGTTTTATTCTATATATAGAAACATTAAACTCATTTATGATAAAATGGTTCTTGATATATCTAGAGAATTTGTTTTGTAAAAAGATCTCTTAAATTATTCATCATATTTTCTTCATTTGTTCAATTTCTTTACACAGGTATTAAATTGATATTAATTATATGTATTTTATATATCAGTGAGGAGGGATGTTACTAAAAAGATCTATGATTACATTCTTCTCCTCGGTATATTCCTCCTCTTTTGGGGAACCAGTATTGATGAAGTAAATGAAAATATTCCTGATGTGATCAAAGTACTGATAGCACTGATATACAGAACACAATGAGTTAGCTATAAATGTTCCAAAAAAAGGGTGGTGAAAACTGTTTTCTTATAAATGCTTGGATAATGAGTAGAGGGGGTCAATTGGGTAACTTCAGTGTTTGCATCCAATTGCAATCCTCATTTGATATGAATTAACTTTTCAGATGATACCAGAATTTATTTGTACAAATTATTTCATTAGAAGGACATTAATTGTTGTTCAAAGTTGCTAAATTTATCTTCTTAAGTTCTGCTTGGGGGCATAAGTGTTTTGCAAAACACATCTTGTAAGTCTTTAAAATAGAGTGAAGGAGTAATGTCGATTTCTTAAAATTTTGTCAAAATCCTTAAAGGAACATGTTTTTAATATATGACAATATGAAAACTGGGTATCATGAACAAAATATTTTACATGTTATGATATGGAAAAAGATAGAGGAGTTCAAAATCAACTGTGGTAACTACATTAACAACAGACATGACAACTTACTTTGAACATAGTTTCAAATTTGACCCTATAGTAACCAAATATTTTGAGACCTGGTTTTCTGACTAATGTATCTAATGGGCTCATTAAAGGAGATATCAATTATGGAACATTTTTCAGGATGTTATTTTGTGATTTTATGGGACAAACAATTATCAAAATATATTTTGCAATCAAAGATTTTCAAATTTGTATTTTTGCAAATTCATACCCTGTTATAGATGTGAAGGAAAACTTAATAAACCAGAGAAGATGTAGTATACCTGATGGCAATTGGGTGACATTCCAAATTGCCGATTCCCAAAATGCCGCGCCAATTTAGACAACACCCAAATTGCAGACTTTTCATATTTCAGTTTTCAAATTTTATTCCCAATTTGCCGACTTCCTAATTGCTGCTCAATTATTATGTCACTAGCAACACGATAAAAAAAGATGATGTTACAATTGAAAAAGGGAGTTTCAAAAACGAAATCATGGTTGTTTTTTTCATAAGTTTTAATTTGTCGGCATTTCACCAAATCTATTGATCATAAATAATTGCATTGCTTACGAGCGGCTTGCCCATGTTTTGGTAAGATTTTACAAAAAAAATTGTTAGCCACACTAAATTAACTTGGTAGGTAATTAATTATCACTTCTAATTGTTTCTTTGAAGTACTTCATTTAGCGTGTTTAATATTGTTTAATTACAATTTTGTTAAAACAAAACATCCCATTTAGCACTTGATCATAAACAGTTGCATTCATTACTAGCGGCTTGCCCATATTTTGGTAAGATTTTGCAAGATCAAATAGTTAGCCAAGCTGCAAGTCTTGATAAGATTTTACAAACACAAATAGTTAGCCACACTGAATAAACTTGGTAGGGTTTGAGAATGAATGTTTTTCAAACAACGCATTATGCTAAATGAGATGTTTTCTTTCAACATATACATTTGTAATAAAAAAAAATGTATGCAACACACAATCATACACTTATGATTATTGTGGATATTTCTGTCATTATCACAAACATCAATAATCGACATTTATTCACATTTTCGACGACAATAAACCACAAATTGGATGTGGCAATATGGGTTCAGCAAATTGAGACTGTCGGCAAACTGGGGTTTGGCTATAAGGACTGGGCAATTTGGTGATCCGCAATCTGGCATGAATTCGGCAATGGAGGGTTGATTTTCGCTAAATAAGCCTTAAACTTTGCATTTGAAAACATTTAGCCTTTTTAATGCCTATTAACAATTTAACATATATATTTACAGCTTTCCCAAGAGCTTTATTTAAAAGTGAAGATAGCAGTTGCCTCTGGACTTTCTTCAGACGTTGAAAGTGTAAGTATTTTTATTATAAATTTAATTCAAGTAATGATTCCTACTGAAAATTTACAGATTATCTACAAACGAATCCTGACACAAAAATTTGCAGAATTCTCTTCAACTTAGCAATCTGTTATGAATCTTTTATTAAATAATGGCTTTGATTTGGAACATCAATTTCGGTAGTTGCGATTTAACTCTTGATGTACAGGGAAATGGTGGAGTATTTGTCAATGAACAATGTACATTTGTATATAGTATGGAATGAAAGCATTATACACATATATTAATGGAGTTACCGGTAGTAGTCTACTTGTATTGGGTGTCATTTGCATGCATATTATACTATAGGGAAACAGGTTTAACTGTACCGCTGACTTTTGCTAGTGCTTGTACCAAGTCCAGCTATCCCGAAGCCCTATTGTTGTTTGTGTTTGTCTTTTGTCTTATTTTTTATGTTTTCTTGTAATGTTTCCAGGTGAATTGTGACATGTAATTGTGATTTTCAGCCATTGTGGATATTTCCTGTTATCTTTTCTTTTCAATTGTTTGTTCATATACAGAGAAGTAATTGATTCAAATGAGATATTATGAAAAGAGGGTTTAGGCTATTCAAAAGAGTTATACAGGAATTTTTATTTATTGTTTTCAAGGAGAATGTTTTAGGTTCTTTGATCGACCAAAGGTGGGGGTTATCTGGTCTGAAAATTGACAGGGATGATATTCTTGTAGTTCAAAACTGTGAGTCTGTGACCCCTTCCTACACAAATTTAGATGGATTCCTATACTTAATTCTGGACAATTATGCCAAAAAATCCCTTCTCACAGAACAGTTAGGATTTATCCACATGTCAAATCAATATACCAATTAAATAGTCAATTAAGATATTAGAGAGCAATTATTTTCAATTCATTCCTGCTGACATGGCTGAAAAAAATGTTTTCATTTTATTTGTGCTACCAGATCTTCTTCTATAGCCTGTTATATACCCTTTCAATGCAATGTAAATGTATTATCACCATTCTAGACATTTACCTTGTTTGTAGAAACTTATAAAGGCAGTACCTCCTTGGTTTGTTTTATACAGGTTTTACTTTAAACATATGATTTTTATGACATTTTATATTAATTTCTTTTTTCAGAGTTTTTGCAAGTTCAAATTTTTCCACATATTTAATCAGTATGTGTCAACAGTGGAGCTCCCTGGTGTTCATCCAAAGTATGACTTTGAACATATGTTCCATTCTAAAGTTGTTCGACAAAGGGTAAGCTTACTTTAGTATACAACATAATTTTTATGGTTTTAAAATTGAAGTTTGCAAATTAATAATAAGTAACTTCTTAGATGAGAGTATATAACAAAGATCACAATATATTTCATGAGTGTAAACAATCCTGTCGGAATGGTGAGCAAAATAAGAAAATAGGTTGTTTGTTTGAATTGGGTGTAATGCCACTTTCAGCAGTATTTCAGCTATATCATGGTGGTCAGTTTTTGTGGTGGAGGAAGCTGGAGTACTCAGAGAGAACCATCAACTTTGGGCAGGTAAACGACATACAAAAATCAGTTGTAAAATTTCTGAATAAGTTAAATATTTATGCTATGAATTTATATAGAATATTGATAAAGCCATTCAAAGATCATTAATTGGTTCTCAGACCATTTTTCATTGAAGTTGATGAGAAGGGAGGTGATTTTTTATTTGCCAAAAAAAGGAGACAATTTTATCCTGCAATGGCTGTTTTTTATAGACGAATATGACCATACAAATATTTTTTATTCGTATTCCTAGACTGGAAACCTGCTCACGATTTTGAACAAAGAAAAGACAAGGGGACTGGTTTGAAAACCTCAAAACTTTGACGTCACAGTGTAAATTTGCCTATGACGTCGCCGATTTAACCAAAATGGCCGTAGTTGTTTACTTTCTACTTTGTCCTGCTTCACTTGGAAAATGCATTTTTAAATGTGTTTTTAATGATTTCAGGATAAAAACAACATATGTACATTGTCAGGAAATATTTAATTTATTTGTACTCGCTCGCTGCGAAACAGGCGAGAAATGCTCTGTAAACCTCACATTTCTAACTGTTTCTAAAGCTTGTCAAATAAAGTTTATATTTTCCGACAATGTACATATATTCTATAGGTAAAAACCACCAACTGAGTTGAGAGAGGTGATTTTTTTTATTTGATTGAAATGGAAATACATAAAGTCAGTAAGTTTTTTTGTCAAGCCTAAGACTAGATGAGGGAGGGTAGAGAACCAATAAATTAACTTTGCATGGAGTAAAAAACTTTGGTTTGTGATATGAAGTACATTTTCAATATTAATTGACAAACTTATTAGGGCCTGGGTCCCGCATCGAGATGCGGATGCCCTATAGTTTTCACTTTGTCCGTCCGTCCGTCTGTCCATCAACAATTTTTTTTGGTCAAAGTTTTCTGGGCTTTTACAGGTGGGAATGATTTCATTTTTTGTCTGAAGCTTAGTGATGATGAGTTGTACCATGTAAGCAATTTTCAGGTTTGCCGTGCCACTACATCCTGTTTTCAGATACATTAAATTTTTATTATACCACTCTATGGATGAAAATGTTTCGTCAAAGTTTTCTGGGCTTCTACATGTGGGAATGATTTCATTCTCAGTCTGAAGCTTAGTGATGATGAGTTGTACTGTGTAAGCAATTTTCAGGTTTGCCGTGCCACTACTTCCTGTTTGCCGATACTTTTTAACTTTTTATTTTAAAATATTTTCATAAACAAATGTTGATAATTTGATACAAAGGAAGTGACTGCCTGTTACGGGCCCTCCTGCATTCAGCAGTACCTCTAGTTATCTGTAATTTGCAAAGAAACATTGCATTTGATGAAAGAACATTTTCCAACATGATTTGTCATATCTCATGAAAACTTATGCACTTTGATATCATAAGGAGTATTTGCATGTGGGTAGAGTGTGTCTGATCATTGAATTTTTTTTTTGGAAAGTGTGAAATGTTGGACTGAAACATTTATATACAATTTTTTACACTTCTACAACAAAATGACTTCCATATCTCTTGAAAAAACTGTTTGATTATAACCAAAAGATGGGTAGAGTAACATACTGAACTGTACTAGCTAGGGCTATACAAAATGAAGGCAGGATGTTGCCTTGTTGTATAATAAGTCACAGTTGATTTTATTGAACTCAGTTCCTTCCTAAGTACTGAATGAATTTTGATCCTATATAATACAATATTAGTTGATAAGTTCAGTTGTCAATGCATATTTGTTCCACCTAACGGAAATTCCTTTGGAAGAAATTTTATAACTAAGCACAATTTTTCTTCCTTTTCGAACAACTGTAATAAAACATTGATTCTGTTGGGAACAAATACTGTAATATTTGTGCTATCATGGAAAAGATATTCAATTAATATTTTGTCCTTCTGAAAAAAATATTAGGATGGAACTTCTGTTCTGTGACACTATTACTCATATCCATGACATGGCCATGCCCAACAGTAAAACAGTTGATATAAAGTGTAGGGCTGCATGTTTATTTATGATGATTTCTTTTGGTTTTTTTTTCAGTTACTTTCATACTTAGAGAAAGCATCACTTAACATAGAAGTATGGGCAAGGTTAAAGACAAAGGCTACAGGAGATGTAAAAGCTGTATGTAATTGGGAACTCCTCTGGTTTTCTCATGTTCAATGACTTAAAGGATTTTACACACAGATCCTCACTTTTTTTTTCATGAATGTCTTCTATAGGTCAAATTAAGACACCTGACAAGTTTTCATAAAATTCTTGATATAACTTCCTACCTTTTAAGCAGAAAATAGTTCTAATGTTAAAATTAGGGAAAATCGATAGATATCTATTTCCCATCAAATTTAAATGTCATACATGTATATCTCTGTTAAATGCACACAGACCTATATATTTCTTTTTACCATTTCATTTATTCCACAATGCTTTATCAATTAAAAGAGATTTCAAGAGATCCTTATTATAAGTGAGCCTCCTTAATGTAAAAAGATCAAAATTTATTTGGACCCCTCTTTATTATAAATTTAGATATGTGGAATTACATTAATTAAGGTAACTTAAAACTTTGTCTTATAGTTCCAGTCTTCAGCACTAAAACATGTTAAAGAAATAGAGATCAGTTGAAATCTTTTTTTTTATTTTATTATTTCAAATGAATATTGAAATTATTCTGTTTGAAGCTAAAGATACACTTTCAGAGAACTTCATAACTTGACAAAGCATGTTTTTTTTTTCTAAGGGAGACAATCCAAAAGGAATCAGGATGGAAGATGACGGTTCAGAATACAGACCTTGTGAATTTATTGTACTGGAGAATGGAAAGAAGGAAGCTAAACTACAGCAAGTCAAAATTACACCAGATATGTTCCAACCTGTATTGAGGGAAATTGATGCAAACATAGAAATACAGGAAAAGTAAGAATGATAAAAATTTAACAACCTGTACTTAAAGAAATTAGTTCAAATTTAGAAGCACAGGAAAAGCAAGATTTAACAAAATTACACCAGAAATGTTCCAACATACATGTATACTGACGGAAATTAGTACAAATATAGAAAAACAGGAAAAGTATGAATAAACAAAATAAGAAAGGAAGTTGAGGTAGTTCCCACCGTTGATTTCTGACATTTGATCAGATATGCTGACTTCTCTGTCTTCCCCTATATCATAGTATGTAAATATTTTGTCCATGTATGCCCACATAACATATTGTACTTAAGACCAAAAATAATTTTTGCAAATACTTTTTTTCATGTTTTTTTTCCCCCCTCCAAGTTCTTGGTGACTAATTTTCTATTTTTGCTAATGTATTTATATTATTTTAAAATACATATTCACAAAGATTTATTTTTGCTATATTTTCACACTTGCAAAAATGGTAAAAATAAATTGCTTACGAAAATACGTTGGTTTACAGTATTCTAAAAGCATGTGCATTTAAGTTATTAGAGACAAAATTTCAAGAAATTGACATTTCTCCATTTTCAAGACTTATAAATTTTTATACAAAGCCTATGAAAAACATAGAAAAAGGACATTTTAAATGTTTGTATCTCAAAATCAAGCACATGAAAATATTATTTTTTACTTTTTTATTGTCAACCTTTCATTTATCTTTGAGTCAGGAATGCAGTTGGATTCATTTTGCCTTCAAACACTCTTGAAAGTCCCTTACTGTATGCAATAGTTGCCTAATGTAGATTTTTTGCTACTAGAATATCATTGATTTTAAAATGAAGCCAAGAAGCTAAGACTTGAATTATGCATTTATATTGTAGGAGTTTGAAAGACCTTGACCTTCATGGACAACATATGTATTCATCTCTTTGTAAAACAAGGGAAGCAATCCAAGATTTTTGTGATAAACAGATTGAAAAGATTCATTATATGTGTGCAGATTTATCATCAAATGAGGTATTGGATATTTATAGCTTCAGGGAAGTTTCTAAATACTTTTGAATTAAATTTTATGCCCACTTTAAAGTCTCATTTTGAAGTTTCTTTTATTCTCTAAAGTGGGGTATGCAAATAACAAATATTTGACAGTGGCAGTCCTTGGGCTTACATGTCTGCATTTGTGAAGCTTCACATTGTCTTATATTCATTTAATCAAACTGCTGGCCAATCCAGAAGTATTTCATGATCGTGTGAGCTATTAAGAACTCAATATTGTCCTTATTTACACCTATATGCAAACTGAAAGTAGCATGGCTTTGTTTATAAGAAGTACTAAAGTTTCAATATACAAGCAGCTGATTGATTATTCTGGGGAATTTTGCCTCAAGTTCATGATTTAAGAAGTATACTGAAATTTAAGTAGAATTTTCATGTTGAGATTCATAAAATGAAAGAAATAATAAAAAAAGGCATGTGTGGGTAAAAATGTTTTTACTAGGGTAAAACCAGAGGAGTCCAAAATCTGACAAAAATACCAAAACATGACCAACATCCCTGAATAATTTCCGGCTATTTATATTATAGGGTTCAGACAAATTGTTAAAGAAGATGTCTACGATAATGGACTACCACAAATACCATTTTGAAGGAAAATATAGTGTGTCTCACGGTCGAAAAAGAATTCTACAAACTCTCCTAAGTATTATACAGGAGGAGGCCATGATGGACTTCGAAAGTAGTGGGAAAATTGGATCCAAAGACAGAGATCTTAAAATAACTGGATATGAAATTATGCAGTTGTCAAAAACTCTGCACGAGCAGGTATGGCCAAAAAATATAAAGTTATTGACTAATGTATTGAATATTTGAAGCATGATTCTTTGAAAATGTGAAACTGGGGTTGCTTATTCTGACTCAGGACTCGAAAGTGTTACTTTAATGGTTTATTGGGTTTAGGATTCCATATTAAGAATATGTATTAAAGTTAATGCAATGAAGTACATGTATATCAAGGGTCAATATGACACATATAAATCACTACTGCTGTAAGGCCATAAAAAAATCATACACTTGCATCCCCTCCAGCCTTAAATTTTCAGCCCTTGATAAAAAAATTCACTTTTTTTGCTCATTTTTGTCCATTTCCTTTTTTAAAAAAAATAGCATTTTGCATTCTTTAAAAAAAAAATGATGCTTTGATGCCCAACAGTGTGTTGTTCTTCAAGAGGTCGGATGAGAATCTGTGATTTCTTTTCATATGGCATAAGCAAATAACATGTATATCAAGGAAAATAAAAGCAAAGTTTATACAGTACAGATCATTTGCAATTTCGATTGAATTTACAGAAACCATTTACAGAGCATAGAACTAAAAACTTTGGAATCACCAAATCTATGAAACAATAGCAAGGCAAACTAGATTTGCAATTGTTAGCAATACTTAAGGATGTAGCAAGGTGAAATTTTATAAATCTACAATTTTAAATTGATACCCTAAATGGAAAGAGCATTGTTAAAGGAATAAAGTAAGCTAAAAATATTGATATATTATGGGCCTTGTTTTCAAGATATTTCACGTTTTAAAAAATGGCAGGAAATGCTCTCTTGGACTTTTACCTTAGTATACCATGGACACAATATTGATTTGTTTCACATGGAAGGAAAATCTACAATCTACTAAAATCTTGCTAACTTACTTAAAATGAGCTTCTGAAGACTTTGATGACTAGAAAATTGGGTGGTATGGGGCAAAATATTTTACATAGAAATACTGGATAAAGTCAGAGAAATCCGAATGACTTTTACAAATTGCAAAAACCTCACCTTACTACATCCTTAATGTCACCCCAGACAACCAATTCCATTTCTCCATTTTATTCACAACCTCAAAATCCTAGAAATCAATATTCGTTGAAATATGCCAAAAATGCATTTTTTATGTATTTTGGCAGCCATATTGGAAATGACAGCCATTTTAAAATTTCTTTTTGCATAATCTTATTTAATATTTATTCTAAATACTGAAAAATCTCTGCACTGTAGTTTCTGGGATATTGAATCCTCAAATTTTTAGCCTAAAATAGCAGCCATCTTTGAAATGGCAGTAATTTTGAAAATTTCAAACATACAGCATATAACTGCAGTTGGTGGTCCAACTTTGTGCAAAGTTTGAAATCGTTTCATTCAGTCATTTCAAAATAATAACTTGAACAAATATTATTGGAAGAAGAATAAGTAGAAGAAATGTAGAATAACAACATGTCACTTGACTTTGTCTGGGGTGACATAATGACCAAAAGAAAAAAAAGATCCTCTTAAAACCGACAGCAAATACATGTAATTGCACATTTAAAAATGTTACCAAACATAAAACCCTCATTTAGGTTTTCAAAAGCCAGCAATTGCGCTTTGGTGACATGTAAGCAAGTTAAGGAATGGTGATCAATACAGGTTTATATGAGCCTCTATCTCTATTATTTCAGGGAAAGATTGCCATAGTAACCCTTGGATTAAGGACAATTTTAGTAGATATTGAATTTCTGTTAACAATGATCACCAGACTGTCAGACACATCAAGTATGCAGTCATGTGGAAAATTGTCAACATGTATAGGAGAATCATCAAAAGTCTGGACTTCAAAGATGGTTGAAGCACATCTGTGGAAAGATCTAGTGGTAAAGTCTTAATTTCTGTGCTTTAGTTTTATCAATTTTTATAGCTGCCTTAGATTTCAGATCAGACATTGGTGTTACAAATACAGTAGAAATTTGATGGCTTGAACCACAATAACTCGAACACCATGGGTGCCTGGAACCCTTTTTTGGTCCCTTGGTTCAAATTTAAACATAGTTCGACATCGATATCTTGAACACCCCTTTGGCTCGAACTGTTTTCATTGGTCTCTTGAGTGTTCTAGTCATGGAAGTTCGAAAGTATTACAACCTTATAAAATCAGTGCAGTCATGTACACCTGAGACAAAGATGAGTTCCATTTAAACTGGTTTAGGCCCAATGTGACTGTCTTTGAAAATAATGCAGGACCATCTGAACAATGCCATTCTATAACTGAAAAGTTATAGACATAAGTTGTCAAAATCCACATCTGCAGAAATTAAATTCACAGTGACTTCCATATCTTGTTATTCTCTACCACTGCCCACTGGGTCGATACTGCTGCTGGTGGACTTTTAGTCCCTGTGGGTATTCACTAACCCAGTAGCCAGTACTTCGGTGTTGGCCCGAAAACTGATTTTATTTTCTAAATTATAATTTCTAAATTTAATGAAATTTTGTTCAAAATTCAAAACTTAGGAGTATTTCCTTCTGGCTTTAGGTATGTTTTTAGCTGATTTTGGTTTTACTATTTAGATCTTATTGGTAATTTTGTTCTCTGTCAGCTTTTTCACATAATTAGATTATATTGATTTCCAAATATTTTGATTTGATCTGCACTGAAGAGACATAAGTTGTCAAGAAACTAAATTATATGTAATTTCAGTATTTTGTTATTGGAACCGCTACATGTATGAGTGAATTACAGTGTTTTCGATCATGAGTTGAATATTTTCGATAATTAGAATCTAGGATTAGTTAATGTTTTTATTATATAGACCACTTTTTGTATATTTAATGGTTTAATTTAAGATTTTTTTCGTGAACTACGTATTCCATGTCAATCCGCTGAGACGTTAACGTAGCAACAACGTTGACGACGTCTATTGTGACGTCACTTCCTAGAGTGAAATTATGGAAAATAATTTCACAGTTAATTATCACTTTTATTTCACTGAGAATTTTCAATCTTTCACCGTCCTCTATATAATAAGTTGTATTATAGTGGAAATTTTCATAAAATGTACACGACCATTTTCATTTTCTGTACATTGTGTAAGACCTTATTTATTTCACATACATTCGTACAAAACGTGCTTCACGTGCTTCATACAACATTCATACCAATGTTGATTTTTAGGTCTATCTAACCAAGTCGCTCCTACAATGTACAAGGCATTTTTAGGGGGGCTTATGTGATACCCCTAAGCGTCAGCGTCGACCTCTGCGTTGCTGTATGTGTCAGCGTCCACGTCCAGTTAGGAAGAATGGTTAAAGTCCATTCTTGACAACAACATTGCATGCTTTGGATGCTGACTGTGACCTATATTTTACGCATGAGTGACTTGGTTAGGTAAAATGGTTAAAGTCTACTCCCACTTACTGACAAGTCCCACATCAACCATATTGGTATGTATTGTGCATTTTGGGATGACAACAACAATGCATGCTTGGGATGCTGACTGTGACCTATACTTTACGCATGAGTGACTTGGTTAGGTAGAATGGTTAAAGTCTATTCCTGCTTACTGACATGTCCCTCATCAACCATAGTGGTATGCATAATGCATTTTGGGATAGCAACTGCAATGCATGCTTGGGATGCTGACTGTGACCTATATTTTATGCATGAGCGACATGGTTAGGTAGAATGGTTCAAGTCCATTCCTGCTTACTGACATGTCCCTCATCAACCATATTGGTATGTATGATGCCTTTTGGGATGACAATAACATTGCATGCTTCGGATGCTGACTGTGACCTATATTTTATGCAGGAGCGACTTGGTTAGATAGAATGGTTAAAGTCTATTCCTGCTTACTGACAGGTCCACCATCAACCATATTGGTATGTATGATGCATTTGGGGAAGACAACAATAATGCCTGCTTCGGATACTGTCTATGACCTACATTTTACACATGAGCAACTTGGTTAGGTAGAATATTCAAAGTCCATTCCCACTTACTGACATGTCCCACATCAACCATGTTGGTATGTGCGATTCATTTTGGGATGACAACAACTATGTATGTTTCAGATGCTGACTGTGACCTACATTTTATGCATGAATGAATCTATTTAATAGAATGATTATAGTCTATTCCTGTTTACTGACATGTTTAAATGTGACAATGCTGCTCAACGAGGTGAGCTTAGCAGGCTGTGGCTGCTTTCTGTTTTATTTTTTGTGCATGATTTAGTTATTAATTCACAATAAAATAAAAAAAACTAGAAGTTTTGTTTCTGAAACTTTGAATATTGTCTCCAACATTAGACTCCCTACAAGTAGACTTCTCCATTATTGTCAGAAATATTCTTCGTAATAGAAACAAAACTTCCATTATTCTATATACATGTATATTCTGAGCCTTTGTAATACAAATATCTTTCTTTACATAGCAAGACCTACATGTAAATCAACCTTATGTAAGGTTATATTTGAACAGGTATCATTGCATTTCAGAATTTTTATCCAAAAATTACAGTAAGAAATTTTGTATTTGATTTATTACAGATTCCATTTGATCTACCACAAGAAATCGTCCAAGAATATTTAGGTCTAATTGAAGTACCAGCATGGAGATTTAGTCCAGAGGATCCACAATTTTTATATACCGTGTCAAATGTTATTTGTCCTACTCCAGTTTCTTTGGTAAGTCTTAAAACACTGCTGTGATCTGGATCTAGTTTGGACATCTTTAAGATGTTTTTGATGATCAACCTACTCAAGTATGATTTAATATGTACACACAGTAGAACTTTGACGGCTCAAACTGCAATAGTTCAAACACCATGCATGTCTCAAACCCATTTTTTTGGTCCCTTTGTTCAAGTGTAAACATAGTTTGACCTCGATAGCTGGAACACCCCTTGCGCTTGAACTTTTTTTATTGGTCCCTTGGGTGTTCAACCCATTGAAGTTCAACTGTATATATAGAAATATGCATGAAACAGCATACAAACAAGATAGAGATCAAGTCCTGCACAACTCGGCATAGGAATAACAACTTGACTGATAACATTTATATTTGTAAATAGGTTAAGTTAATGGATTCTGGCAAATTTTTCCTGTCTGAATGTATTAGTAAGCAGTAAGACGAAGACCTCCATGTAATGCAAAGTTGCTTAACACCACAACTATTATTGCAGATTCCTGGATGATTAACATATTTAATTTTCAATTCATCAATTAATATATGTACCTATATTCCTCTAGTAACACCTATAACAACTCCTTCAAAACTCCTATCTATTGTCTGTTAATCAATAAATCAAGAGTTTTTTATAGAATTCTATTGTATACCAATTTGTACTGCCTGAAGGGGTTTACCTTGATACTCCAGTGATGACAAATTGATATACAATAGAATTTCTATAGAACTTTGATTGGTTCATAATCAAACAAAAGACAGGAGTTTAAGAGGAGTTCTTATAGGTGTTATTTACTTAGTTTTTACTGTACAATAGTGCGTATGTAGACAAACTGCAATTGTGGATGAAAAATTGCTGTCTAATTCTTCTTTCTTATTTTTTTTGCTAGAATGATTTTTGGAAAAAAGATGACAGCAATAAAAATTTTGTTGTATTGAAGAAGACATATAGCTTTGTGTATCCTGTTTCAAATACTTTGTTGTCAGGGATACAGTCGTCTGCTACCTATTATGGCAGAACACTGTTGTTAACATCAGCGGGAGCTGTATTTCAGATAGGATGTATACAGACTGCAATAATTAAGGATAAAGGACCTTTGGGTAAGAATACACAATTTATTAAATCCTAGCCCTATTGAAGTTTGGAGGGATATAAAGTTAGGTTTAAGTTTTGTATGAGTCCATATCTTAGAATTCTTACAGTTTTAATATTTCGTCCTTAGATTCATTTTTGTCTCACCCTCAACGAAAGTAGCGGAAAGCGAGACATAGGCGTGCAAAGTATGACGGCGACGGCGTAAACTCAAGTTATTTCATAGAACCCTCTGATGTAGTATCCTTATATTGGGTCCATAGGTAGCTTACAACGAACCCTATCTAGCAGACACAAAATCATGTGACCTTTACCTATATTTCGCGGTCCAGTGCCCAGGTTAAGTTTTTTTGCTTAAGTCTGTTTCTCAATAACTACGAGCCATAGGTCAATGATATTTGGTACATAGCTTGGTCTTGGTTAGTACATGTCAGTCTGCCATATGGCTTTTGACCTTGACCTCAATTTCACGGTCCAGTGACCAGGTTAAGTTTTTT
>MJUU01061409.1:46885-65660 GCA_002080025.1 Modiolus philippinarum
AGTTCAGATCTTAGTCACTATACATGGTAGGATCATGCAACCTTGCATATGCATGCAACTCTGATGGTGAATCAGCACCCAGGCAAAATTAGGACACTTTGACCTATATTTTACGCTTGATTGATTTACATTCAAGTTTTCTGAGTAGTTCAGATCTCAGTCACTACACATGGTAGGATCATGTAACCTTGCATATGCATACATCTCTGATGGTAGGTCAGCATCCAGGCAAAATTAGGACACCTTGATCTATATTTTATGCTTGATTGATTTACATTCAAGTTTTAGGACGAGTTCAGATCTTAGTCACTATGCATGGTACAATCATGTAACCTGGCATATGCATATGACTCTGATGGTAGATCAGCATCCAGACAAAATTAGGTCACTTTGACCTATATTTTCTGCTTGATTGATTTACATCCAAGTTTTTGGACAAGTTCATATCTCAGGCACTTTACATGGTAGGATCATGTAACCTTGCATAGGCATGCATCCCTGATGGAACATCAGCATCCAGGCAAAAGCAGGTCACTTTGACTTATGTTTTACGCATCAGTGAATTATGTCCAAGTTTTCAGGCAAGTTCAGATCTCAGTCACTATACATGGTAGGATCATGTAACCTTGCTTAGGCATGCAAATGTGATGTCAACATCCGGTCAAGATTTTGTTACTGTGACAAAGTGCCATAACGAGGCGAACTCTGTAATCGTTGATTACCTATGTTTTATGCTGCAATGAATCTCGTTAAAGTTTGCATCAAGGTTTATATCTAAGGAACTACATGTGGCATATCAATCATCTTTGGTCAGTGGATGCGTCTTGGAGAGTGATACTGATGGAGATGTTAATTGGATCCCTTTGATCTACATTTTATGGTTCAATGACTCCGGTTTAAGTATGAATTAAGTGTTATGTCTGAGATAATAAATAAGTCACATTAATTATCTTTGGTCAGTGGATGCATCTTGGAGAGTCAGGCAGCTTCAGATGATAATCAGATCATTTTGTCCTACATTTTACACTTGACTGATTTGGGTTAAAGTTTCCATTAATATTTATATCTACTACATGTAACACATCAATGAACTCAATGTTCAGTGGATGTACCTTAGACATTCATACATATTTAGATTATATTAGGGTTACATATTTAGATTATATTAGGGTTATTATTTCTTGATAGCGGGCAAGGGGATTAGCTGTCATTTGCGACTGCTCCCTTTTCTAGTTTAAGAAACCTTTTTAACAACATATTCATATTAATTTGAATTTTTAGGATATTAGAACTTTCCTGAGACCTTTGGCTATGTCTTATAATATAGACAAGGAAACGGCAAAGATAGCAGAAAAGGAAGAAATGAAAAAAGAAGCTGAATTATTGGAAGAAAATAAGGAAGAATTTGTGGAAGAAAATAAGACTGAAATGGCTGTCGAAAACAAAGAAGAAGAAGAAAACACTGAAACCAATCCTTTTGAACATATGTCCACAAATTTGATGGGGGACGAACAAGAAAAGGAAAAGACATCAACATATTACTTTCAAGTTCCACTAGATCCTGTGGCATTTAATGAGTTTGAAGTTCAACACATTCATACAGGATATCTTGGAATTGTGCTGCGAGAGCAAGTATTTCTATTGTTTTTGGTGGTGGATCCAATATGACTGTCGTCATTGTGGAAATTGGTTTTAAAAACTTAAAAAATTGCTTCTATCAAAGACATTTTCAATTTCCTTTCAACTGACCAATAGCAAGCAGTTCATAGTCATTTAAATCAACAAGTTCTCTTAAATTTCATAAACTAATTGAGGAATAGGTATTGAACAATGCCATAGTCATAGTAGATTGATCATAAGTCTGGGACACATGGATTTGCTCCAAACCAACTGTCAGTCCACACAACACACTTTGTCCAGGCATTGTTATACCCCCACTGTAGCAGGCAGTATATAGTGATCATGGTGTCTGTTCGTTCATTCGTCCCTCTGTTCATCCGTTTGTTAGTCTTTGCGCACAAGCTATTTTAAAATTTGATTTGACATGGATTTTGTTTTCACTTCTGGAATCAAATGGGGGGTGGGTATTTCTAGTTTTCTTTAGTGAATATAGATTTCATGTTATTGCTGTATGGCAGGTGGAGCTTTAAGTTTTACTCTTTGGTCTATCAGTCTGTCTGTACTATGCTTCCTCTTTCCAGGTCTGTTTGTTTTATGGAACATTGATTTATATTCTGCTGAAAGGAAATCTCCAGGTAAATCCTACAGTTTTATTGGTGGATATGAGACCATAGCAAAATTATTGTTTTAAACACCTTTAAGGATGTATTCTCCTGAGGGGTCACAATTTTCCTGCATCAAGTCTTTCCCGGAACCTACATTTTTATAATTCTAGGACCCTGAAAAATTCATTTTTGAAAAGAAAACCATATGTCTGTGTCCATTGAAAAACCCTATCTTGACGATTAGTGCAAATTTCATCAATTTTGGCCTATTTTGGGTCCATTTAATGCTAAAATATCGATTTCTAGCATCAGGTTTTCTCTCAAAGTTTACAGATTGTTAGATCTCATGAGTCTAAAGAAATTTCACTAATTAAAAAAAGAGATATGGGGCCATATTCCCTGTCTGTCCCCTGTATCCCCTTCACCTTACGGCTCAGGATATACTAAGACACAGACAGGGAATATGAACCTGTATCCTCTGTTAAGATTCTCGAATAACATATAATATTACATATAGCAAAGTTCCCTATCAATTTCATTGTCTGAAAAAGTCACCTGATTTTAAGAATATTTAGTGTATTTTTAGCAATGTTTCTATTTATATGTATATTGATGCCCTGTTTCTATTTTTAAATATATTGACGCTATGTTTCTATTTTTAGTTATAATGATGCTGTATATTTAAATCTATATCCGGCTGGCATTTCAAGTCTATAATTTTTCACCAAGAAAGATATTATAAATTTAGAAAAAAAAATGTACAGTAAAATGCTTTACACATATTAATAATTAATGGGCAGCAATATTGAACCAATTAAATCTAATGATTTAATAGTTGTGCCATGGTATTTTGGGGGCACCGCAAGTTAACAAGAAAACAAAAAAGGTTTGCTGGGTTATCATGTTAATTTGAAAATAGCAGATGTGTTGGTATTTATTTATCCTTGACACTCATGCAACCAACCCACTCTTGCTGTTATGCAGATCCACGTTCCTCTTCGACCAGAGCTTCTATTTCAAAATGAATTCCGACATATTGACAAATCGAACTCCTCAAAAATACAAGATGCAACTAAAACTACATAATTTATGTAATAACAATGATGGACCTTTTACTCCGTCAATATGTTATATATGGACCTGTTACGGATATATTGACCCCGGACTACATCCTCGGTCAATATAAGTCTAACAGGTTCATATATAACATATTGACTTCATAAAAAGTCCATAATTTATTATTGTTGTCAGAACAGATCATGACATAAAAAATCAAAGTACTGAAGTACTGTTTAGTCGGATTTATGCTTTAATTTCGTAAAAGATAATCGTAAAATTGTTTATTGTGCAACAAAATACTATATATATGGGAAATGTTGAAGGTATAGAAGATGAAGATCAATAAATGCGTTGTTCCATTTGGTTAATTTTATCATGTATCTGAAGGAACTTTGTGTCATGTACATTTACTCGTTGACAATATCTCTTGTTTTTGCATTTATGACAGAGTTTGTCTCTCTTGAAGTGTGTAGTTCTTATAAATATCTCCATTGATTGAGGTGCATGCTCTTTACTTTTCTTCTGTTAAAATTTTCAAAATTTTACATTTTGCCTGTCATATTTTCTTAAAAAATCATACTATTTTTTACCATCTGTAGTTATTATGCCCACATCTCCCTAATTTATTTGCTAAGTTATATTGCAACCAACTCGATGAATATCCTGTAGTCGTTAGTATTTCGAATTGTCTTTTGGTCCTTCTGTCGAGCAATGGATGACAGTGTTTATTAGGATACTTTGTCCGATATGTTCGTCTGTTGACGATCGATCCGCGTCCATTGACGTAAACAACCATGGACGTAGCGTTGTTCGACATCCAGTAAGTGAATTCTGCTCAAACCGATGAAAATAGTGCAGGTGTATTTGCTCATTGTTGAAAGCTTCATACATTTGTATATTTTTGCGTCTAGTAAATTGCTATGACAAACGCATATCTTTTGGTAGTGGTTTAGTTACTACGCTAGTTGATTGCAAGGCTATATTGGTTGAAAGCTGTCCAATGTCTAGTGTCGGTTAAACTGGTTGATTATAGCACATGGACAAATGTTATTGATAATACGGGGAATATAAAAGGTTTCTTAATTAAACTGCAAAATGTTAGTTCCAAAGAACTGACGTATGTTCTGTTTTAGCTGATACAAGTAAGCGCTGACAATGTGATATATGAAATACAATTAATACCCAAGTTGCATAAAATACAGTAAATTTCGTTATGCTGTATACATGTTTCATATGATGCCTTTATGGTCTCAAACTATACAATGTAAAAGAGAAATTCTGTAATACATTGGTTTAGACAGCATACGTGGACATATTTAGTTGACAAATTTTCATCTAGCGATTCCATAAAAATGTGTTGTTATGTTATCATTGAAAATGGATAAAAGAAGTACGTCACATGTAAATGCCGCATCTTGACCATATTAGGATTCCGAAGTAATAAGGGAACATCTTGCATAACTGTCAAAATTTGGCAAAAAACATAATTTCCTTGACTTCGAAAAGGGGGACATAAATGAGATCCAGAGAAAGGAGAGGTTCCAGTCTAATTTTTGCCATTTTTTTAACTGTTGACTAATTTCTGCACGAAATTAATTTTTTTAAATCTAGAAAAGGGGAGGTTTCCAACCCCGAAGTCCTCTCTTAATCCGCCAATAAAAACATGAATAATTGTTCATCCTTCGTCTCTTAGAGGGAAATATATTGCCAATTTCATATTTTTTTCAATATCGATACAAGAGCCATATAAGTTAAAATTTTGAATCAATTCTGAATCAAATTAGCACTATGTGCAAACTACACTTACTAAACTTGAAAGAATTCTAATTCCTCGGTTTATTATTTTTATTTATTTTTTTGCATCGTTAAAATTAAGAAACATTACAATATTCAGGTCACAGGTTATTGATTTTTATTTCTACAAATACGGTAATAGGTGAAGTTATTTATAACTAACTTGTCACGTGACACTCGGTTAACTGCTAAAATACTCCCTCCGCAATTCTATTTTAATTAGGCTTACACCTAACATTTATATGCCATATTTCTTATGCTGTTTACAAAAATGTTAAAGAAGAGATTCGCAATGAATTTTGCCGCAAAAAGTTGATTTTTGATCTCGAAGTGAATATTCATACCCGGGATTTTTCTGAAGAAAGTGACAGCATAAGAAGGATTTACGTACCGTAAATCCTCCTAAAAATGAAGACACACACACACGTACAAAGATGAACAACACGAACCCAATAAAAACATTGGTGAGATCAGGGGCACCGGTAGAGTACGCATCTGCGGCTTCTTATAAGACAAGCCGCGATGTATATCTAATAATTCAAATTCGGACAGTCACTAACGTCAATCTCTTTTACTTTTTGTGCATGGTGCCGTTTAGTTGAGATAATAACCTTAAAATCTTGCTGCAGTCGCATTTTTTCACGTGTTACTACAATTTGTACAATACACAGATAAAGAAACACAAAACATTGAACTTTTGGGTTATCTTAATCAAGATAAGTCAGGATATTATTGAATTGTAAATATGGAAAATATGATACCTAAAGTTTTGTTTGGATTTCTTATGTTTTTTGGATCCTATCAAGCTCTGCTAGAAGACTGTCCCAATCCATGTACACAGGGAGGCCAAAAATACTGTCATCCTATACCATGCCCGGCACCACCATGTAATAACACTTATACTCCTGCTGGTGCTTGCTGTCCAGAGTGCTGGCCGCCAAAACACTGTCCTTATCCGTGTTCACAAGGAGACCAAAAATTCTGCGCGCCACCACCGTGTCCATTGCCGCCTTGTAAAAATTATTACACACCGCCCTGGGCGTGTTGTGCACAGTGTGTGATGGATCCGAACTGTCCTCATCCTTGTACTGTTAATGGACACAAATTCTGTGAGCCACCACCATGTCCACCACCGCCCCCAACTTGTAAAAATCCGTATACACCTGAAGGAGAATGCTGTGAAATATGTCCTAATGGTAAGTTGATAACAGTTTATTTATATTTTTTTCCATAAATCATCATATATGATATTTTTCATTGAAAGAAGCAATCAATTCAAATTCATTGAATGTTGACGATTATTATATTACATACTAATAGTCTACTAGTGATCTATGGTATATATAATGCCGGTAATTTTCATATTTGGCGAATGCATAACCATATAAGAAAACCAACATGCTTTGCAATGTTAATATTTTACCGAAAGTCCA
The DNA here is from genome assembly GCA_002080025.1 of Modiolus philippinarum. NCBI lineage: Eukaryota > Metazoa > Mollusca > Bivalvia > Mytilida > Modiolidae > Modiolus > Modiolus philippinarum. Next base: position 53,397 of record MJUU01061409.1, read on the forward strand.
GTATATTGCAAAAATCTTGTGGGAACCGTTACAAACGTATCGACTTTTCTAAGACGATGGCCCTTCAATTGCTGACACTGACCCTTTATATTCTTCAATCATCCAAAATGATGTATACTTCCTTAAACAGTAAATTTCGTGGAATCACAAATAAGAAAATGCAAGCCTAACGAAACAATGAAACAACAGACAGTTCTTTGCTTTATGATAAAATTGCAGTCACATCAGAATGTGATTAATAAAAAGAAACTATATTCGGAACATTAGGCGCACCATGCACAACATTAAAAATCATTAGTTGAGTGCTCAAACTCAAATGATAACTGGAAAATCCATACAGATCGCACGTGTGTGAAAATAATGATTTAGAAATCACACATTTTTTTACTTGCACTTTACTACATACTGACTTTATAAATTGAGGACCAAGGACCAATACAATTGGTTTGTGTATATTAATTAACAACATATTTCATCTATGCAAAAATGAAGCACCATTTCCATTTGTCTAATTAGTTGATGTCTTTATTTTTAGAAACAACGGTATCTATTACGGATACGACTACCACTAATTGTCCACACCCATGTGAGCAGGGAGGGAAACACTACTGCTACCCACTTCCCTGTCCGTTACCACCATGTGTTGACCCAGTAACTCCAAAGGGTGCCTGTTGTCCAACATGTCCAAACGGTGGGTATATGTTTATAAGTATCTGTGAGACAGAGTGTAAAGCAAAACAATGAATGCCTTTTGAAGAAGCTTTTTAGGAAATTGTACAGGCATAGAAATATAATGGGGACATTGTTCAATACATATAACGAACAAATGAAAGGATATGAAATAAATGTACATGGGACAAAATCCTGCAAATACATAGCAAGGTTAAGCAAACGGAACAACGCTTTAATTGTTTTTCATCTTGAAGTCACCATGAGGACCTTCAACAATGAACAAACATTCATACCTCAATGAAAGCTCAAGACGGCTTCCTGCACCAGCTTGAGTGGAATTCACTAGCTAGATGTCGGACAACGCTATATCCATTTCTCCTCAGGTCATGGACGCAATGGTCATGGACGCAATATCGTCAAGAAACAAAATACCAGGCAAAGTACTAGTACAAACGCTGTCATCAGTTCTCCCAAAGAAGGACAAAATACAATATAAATTTTGAGTTTTCCTTGGCTGACGTGTGTTGTCTGCAATGCTGTTGTCAAAGTTGATCTGGAAAACACAAATTTCTAAGTCGTTAAACATTAACAGTATTTGTTGAAAATTGTTCTAAGTCGGTAAACAGAAAGTAGATGTTCGACAGACCTAACAACATAACAAAATTTACCGTTTTTATGCAACTTGGGTAATTATTGTATTTTGAAACCATTGATCAGATGCCACTGCTGGTGGACCAGAGGTCTCCGAAGATATTCACCAGCCCAATAGTGACTTGTCTAACTGGAATATGGAACCCAATTTTTAAGTTTATTTTAAGTCACATTCAAAATTTCAAGTGGCTTTGTTTTGACTTTGCGGAGAAAAGCGTTCAAGCCGTCTTGAACTTACTATGAGGTATTAGCAAAGCTAATTGTTGAAGGCCTCATGGTGACTTCAAAATGAGGACAACAATAAAAGAGTTATACCTTTACTTGCTTTTACCATATATTTATAGAGACTTTGTCTCATGTGCATTTACTCCATATCCTTTCATTCATTATTTACGAAATTGGCAGTAACTTCGGTATTTTGATATATATTTACGAAAAGTTGGATGGACAACTACGACGACGACCAGACGGAATGACTAAAGTGATCCCTATATATCGCTCTACACTACGCGTGCAGGCAACACAACAACGCATTAACAACCACGGTACACTCATCGAGTTGATTGTGAGAAAACTTGGCAAATAAAATCAGAAGATATGGAAATTGAATAGACGGTGACCAGAATAAAACTTTAATCTTAGAAAATAATAAATCCAAACTGTTAAATGTTGACCGTACATATATATGAGAAATTCATCCGGCGAATCCAACCTTCGAAAAAAGAATGGGCCTTCCAATGAGGTTCCAGAAAAAGGGGGCTCCAGGCTACTTTTGCCATATTTTGTCTAAATGCTGTACAAAATTAAAAAAAAAATCCAGGAAAAGGGAAGCTCTAACCTCCGGAATCCTTTTTCTGGACCAGACAATGAATTCTCACATAAACAAGTACACTATATTACATGTTTTTAAGATTTGCTTACCAGTCTAATTTCATGCATTAATAATATGTTTTTTTTTCATTTACAGGACATAATTGTATGATCGAGGGACATATTTACCCTGCACATAAAGACACCATACACAATGGTAAAGTCTGTAGATGTTTTGGACATTCAGGAAAATGTGAAGATATTGAAGTTTCATGAATTAAAATCGATGTAGTGAACACATGAACAATTGTCATTCGATATAAACAGTGATCTGCAGAAATTTTGACTTTAGAGCAATATTTTTGTTCTTCTACTTAACACAAACCCTTTCGCATCAAAATATGAATAGTTTCCCTTTTGGTACAAGACGCAAATGATAAACAAAGAAATTTTCACAAATTGCTTCAATATTTTAATGGCATGAGAGTCATTTCTATACGACCAGACAATTTAAGCTCATAAGGGACAAATTCTGATTATTGTTGATTTAACAAAGCTGTCTACTTTTGATGTCAGGAATTATTTTTACCATCACATATTTCGGCACATTTTACAACACAGTAGAGAATGAGAATAATAATAAGATTACCGAACAGAATTGTCAAGAGGCTAAATTAAAAAGGGCAAAAGACAAAGCAGATGCGAAACCACCTGAAAAATTGTCAACCGCAAAGGTCCTGACTTTGTACATGAATTTCAAAATAAAGTTTTTGTTCAAACGCTTCTATGGCGCTCCAAACCTCCCTTTCCATTGCACCAGTGTGCGGCAGCATCTCAACAACGAAAAGTCGTAAAATGCTATAACGATTATAGATTTAAGCATACTTCTCACGTATCGTGGAAACAAGTCCATTGACGAGGATTCGTTTTTGTCGAGAAGTAGACGCTGTTGATTGCTTTGCGGTATATCCACATAAAACGAATTACTCTTGCTGCACGACAGTGCTACTTCCATTGTACAGTTCGTGTCTGGAAAAGCTTTGATGAGAAAGTCATATTTAATGAAGCCTACAGTAGTTCCCAATTTAGATTTCGAGCATTTTAAGTCGTTACTCTAAAGTTTCATTTATACGTTGGATATATTTTTTGGATAAAAAAAAATAAGTCGGACGGTGAATTTGACCTTTCTGCTGACTCAAAATAAGTAATTCTAAGTATGGTTGGTTTAAGTAAAATCTTTTTACAAACAGTTTGCGAAGAAAATTGCACTTGATTGATTTTTATACATTGTTATACTATAATGGTTCTGTATTAACTCTGGAAGCATCGAGCAGGTCAGTGGGTGCTCTGGAAGTGTTATCGTATTCTGCTTCATCTTACCGCAGAATACAACACTCACCAAGAATCGGTTTTATAAGATTACAAACCGTGAAAACAGGAAAACAATGATTTTTTAGCTAAATAAATCCGCTGCCAAAATAATCATTTTAATTTTACAATTACGGGTTATGACTAGTGTATTTTAAACAAGGGCACAAGAAGGAAAAAAAAAACTTTGTTGTACCAGCAAATAGATATTGGTCGACCGCATGATTTTGTTGTTATCAAAGCACATCCACCGGTATCACTTGAACTAAGATTGGAAATAATTTTTTTTTTACATTCATAAGCAATAAAAGAATATGGAGTTAATGTACATGAGACAACAAATTTTTAAATGCATGGTAGAACCAAGCAATGGAACATCGTTTTTTTGTTATTCCTTATCTTAACGTCACCTATGAGCTTTGCTCATGTCTCAAAGTAAGGTCAAAACGGCCCCTAGCAAAGGTTCGACTGGAGTTCATTGCTGGCTGTCGAACAACGAAACATCCACAACTTAACTCGTCGTGAGCAGATTTTGTTGTAATCGGAGATATGATAGAAAAAGGGGGAGGATTTATTTTTTTAGTTGATATATTTTCTGTTGATCTCAATAACTTTTGCTTTATGGTGTCATTTCAATCGAAATTTATATCCCTATATTTTCTTCAAAAAGCATTATAATCGACATATCTTGCTGAAGGTGCATTATTTTGTCATTTGACCTAAATTTACAGTAACCTCGGTATTTAGTTATTTTTACCACTGAGCCGATGCCACTGCTGGTGGACTGTTAGTTCCCGAGGGTATTCACCAACCCAGTAGCCAGTACTTCGATGCTGGCCCGAAAACCGATTTTATTTGAAAATTTGAAAAATCTGAATGGAAGAAAATTTTGTAAAATCTAAGGAGTATTTCTCTATTGCATAGCTCTGTCCTTAGCTGATTATGGCTTTCCTATTCAGACCCATTTGGTAATTTGTTCTCTATCACTTTTTATACATATTTCGGCTCATGGATATCCAAATGTTTTGGTTTGATCTGCACTGATGAGACATAAGTTGTCGTAATGTGCATATGCAGGACCTAAATTTACAGTAACCTTGGTATTTTGTTATTATTGTCATAACATTTTGCACAGTATACAGATAACTGGACGTAAAACATTGAACTATTGGGTTATCTTAATCAAGATAAGTCATAATAATATTCAATCGTAAACAGAAGTACTATCATGTGTCGAGTTTTACTTGGATTTCTGATGATATGTGGATCATATCAAGCTTTGAAAGAGGACTGCCCTCCGTGTACAAAGAGAGGATATAAATACTGTTATCCAATACCATGTCCGCCACCACCATGTAACAATTCTTATACTCCACCTGGTGCTTGCTGTCCAGAGTGCCCACCACCTGACTGTCCTCACCCATGTTTTGAAGGAGACCAGAAATTCTGCATCCCACCACCATGTCCCCCTCCTCCCCCGACGTGTAAAAATCCATACACACCTCCTGGGGCATGCTGTACGAGATGTAACGGTAAGTTGACGATAATTGTTACATGTATTTAAACATTAAATTGCCAAAAAAATATCTATTCGAATTCACTGTATAATGATGCAACAAGAACAGAACAAAAACTAAATGATATTGCAACATAGAAAGACGACAGTTGCAAGAAATCAAAAGACAATAACGTACAAATGTATAGATATTTTGTAAAGGGAAGAATTAATTTAAGAAGCAAACAACATTTTATGGAATGAAGACAGTTATTATATTGTATACGGTGAGGTTTAGGAAAATAATATTTTTAGCAACCCCTTAACTTAGTTCGATTAATTTGATTATGGGCATTAAGGTAACTGTTTGCTATAGGATGAGGGTCATTTTTTTCTTTTGCTGCCAAAGAGGTAGTTTCAGAGGACAACATCGACCATAGGAAAGTAACTGATTAACATGCTCACACGCAAGTCAAATTCGCCGTTTTGAAATGTAGAAAGTGTTGTTAGGAGATGGAGGCAGACTTATTCGTAGACTTAAGAGATCATGCAGGTAGAAATGTCTATACATTTAGTACCCAAAGCCCCATTTGAGTTAATGCTGTGAGGAAAAGTTAGGAAAGACGGGGATGAAAACAAAATTACATTGATTTTGCACCTTCTTCACTAATTTAAATATTTTACGAAAGGATATGGAGAAGATGAATATGAGACCATAACACATATGTTAACTCCAACTGCAATAATTTTAACGAGCTGTATGGCCATTTCGGAAATTTATTCCTCATAAGCAGCACTAGAACCCAAACAAAGGAAATCCATAATTTCAAAAAAATGTTTAAATACATAAAACCAAACGAAATCCGAATAATCAGTAATATCAAATATAGCTAAGGACAAAACTACGATGGTGGGAGTTAATCCTTCGGTTTTAGAATTTACATAAATTTAGAAAATAGCAATTGAACACAGTATTTATCAACTAAACTAAAGTCAATTAAAAATTCAAAACGTGTACATATTTGATATGGTAAATGAATAAATTACACCCACTGGGGTCATTACAGATACAAATATTTTATTTTCGCTAGAAACCGTCTTGGATATGAAACATATTTTATAGAATGTCATACTACGCTCATTTTTGTCAATGCAAGTCATATTAGATTGAGTGAAAACTTGCCTGACATGCCAAAACCTTAATTCTATGTAACCAAGAAGGAACAATAATATTTTCAAAAGAAACAATGTATGGGAGCTATGATCTGTCAGAATATCTTGCATTACTAGGAAGTTTATTTTCATTGCAAACGCCACTTTTACTATAATTGTTTTCAATTTGCAAAAAGTCAAATATCCAAAAAATAACACACTCCATCGAACGATTTTTTCTCGATCACGAAAATAGTGTACACCAAATTAAGTGGATCCTCAGTATTCATCAAAATTAGAAGAGAAAGTTTAATGTGGATATATACTTATACAGACCTGTTTAATGAAAAAACTAAGTAAACCAAAGTCCACATTACCATTATGACGATTCTACAAAGCTTAAAAATAAAAATTGATTCTCTACAACCTAAGAAATAATTTGATGAGACTTTTCTAAATCCAAGGGCTATAAATCCGCTATGAATCATTGTAGTCCTGGGAGTTCGAAAAGTTACTAGTATTTAAAAGTTTTTAATAAAAAGCAATTGACCCTCAAGATCCTGTATTGCTCATCCTGACTATATCTGATAAAGATGTTCAACCTTCATATCTCATATTCATCTATGTTGTAGGGTTCAGTGTTTGTTTAACGCTGACAGACCCGTCACACACCTTCTTCGATGTTAACCATCTATAAAGATCATTGTAAGTAAGTTAAGTAACAAGCAGGTTCAGAGGAGACGATCTCTAAATGTGTGTTACATGGAGTTCAATGTTACATTATGTTCTTTTTAGGCGGGATTTTCGATTAGGTGCATACATATTTTTCAAACAACGCTTCAAGAAGGCCCAGTAAGGACCATTGTCACTGTTTGGTCTATATTTGTAAGCCCGTTTTATTGAAGAATATCCTTGAGGAAATTTCCTGTAGAGTCATATGTTAAATTGTTCCACGCTGGTGGTAATCTTGGTTTATGTGCTGACTTGCCGGACACCATTTTTAAAGGTCACGATCTAATGATTATTATAACTTAATTAGGGCGCTAGTTTTAGAAGATAAAGATCTTTGGATATTTTTTTCACGGGGTCAAACTGTTCTCCCCGTACCTCATTCATCTTGAAAGAGGTGCAGACCTGCCAGACGTCTTCTTTAAAAGGTATAAGTTCTAGTGTGACTAAGTTTGGTTTTAACTGGCCAAATTTTTTCCGAAATGTTTTATTACTGTCTCCAAATATAGGAAACAAGTTACATTATACCGGTATTCCCTTCTAATGACCATCTCTGATTGGGTGTTGACCTGTCAGTCATTATTTGTTTTTTAGGGCATATAACTTTCATTATGGTTACGTATGGTGCTGTTGCCCATTAGCAGCATTTTTCGATTAGACCTAGACCTACAGGACACTTTTAAAAGTGTACTACCAAAGAATAGGCTTTCCATTTGGATTCACGTTATTATCACTAGGAACAGTAACTTAATCTTAAACTCATTACAAACTGTCCGATCTGGAGTAAAGAAGCTTGCTCTTTGAATGTGTTGCCTTTTGGTCAAATGTCCCTCCCCTCTTTGACAGCTGTAGTGAATAAGACTGAAATATACGATGGACAAATACAGTGGTATGTAGTAAATGTACATGGGATTGATTGATTGATTGATATGGGGTTAAACGTCACTTTCAGCAGTATTTAAGCTATCTAGTTACGGTCAGTTTTAGTGGTGGAGGAAGCCGGAGTGCTCGGAGAGAACCACCGACCTCGGGCAGGTAGCTGACATACCTTATCACTAACGATTGTAAGTCGAGTGCACCCTTTTTGTGATTAACAAAGTGGGACGCGAACTCATACCGCTGTTGTGATAGACTGCAGTGGTTGTAAAGGTAGTAGAAATACCTTCGAGGGGGCCACCCTCACCTTAACCATTCGGCCACCCAGGTCCTAAATGTACATGGGACAAAATTCCTATAAATACATTGTAAGATTAAGCAAATGTAACAACGCTTTTAATCTTGTTCTTCACGTTTAAGTCGCCATAAGGCCTTCAACAAAGAGCAAACACTCCAACCTTATAGATCACCGGTTTGAGCGGAATTCACTTGCTAAGTGTTGAACAACACCACATCCATGTATCCATTTCGTCATGGATGCGGGTTGTCAACAAGCATTACATATCGGCCAAAGTGCTCTTACGAAAATATTTCAAGAAGGAAATTTAAATGACAGTTGTGAACAAGCATGGCCTCGTTTGTTCAAAATGGCAAATTTAAGGGAAAAAATCCCTCTCCCGCAGAGGCCTACTCTATTTTTAAAGCTAGTGGTCTGGAGTATTTTTTGCACAATACTTGCTTTGTAAATAACAATACAAAGTACTATTTAAGTTCAATATAACTACTTTGATTGCTAACTCAAACTGTAGTCAATCGAACTCTTAACGTTAACTTGACCGAAAACAAATTAAATAATTTATTACTAAAAGAAAAAACGTATTTTGTTTTCACCGATTTGACAACGGAGAAGAAAAAGTTTGATTTTTGGGGGTAACATAATGTACAGATAAGACATTATGTAGGCACCTAGGAATTCTTTATTTCATTAATTGTATCAAGTTACGGAATTTTTTCCCTTTGATACCAACTGTTCCATATGAAAATAGACCAACATATCCCGATGCTAAAGGATGGTTAAAGTTAGAAATGCTGTTTGTAAACATGAAATTTTTCAAAAACTTATTACTTATAGATATTACAATTACGTTGTTCATTCATCCAATGCCCTTTCGAGGTTAATCATACATTTTCTTACCTTTACCTTATTGACAAGTCGAGAACCAAGTTTCAATACAGTTGATTTAAGCTTATTTATTAACAACAGATGCAACCGAAAAAGCAGCACCACGTTTTGAAGAGTTCGACAGAAACATACTCAGGCGGGGAAGTGGTTGAAATAGAACAATAGAAATTGAGCTCTCGTTTAAATGAGGTAGAAATGTAACTTTTTGGATTGTTTACCATAGATGCAGTATTATAAAAGTTATTTCCAATGAAAAAAATACTTATATTTTTCATTCCTTTATTTTGAATTTATATGAAAACAACATAGATTGCCACAGGTGAACGCATAGATGCATATACGATACACAAATCAGCATAAAGATCAAGTTAGTGTCTGTCTTTCAAAGTGGATCCCCAAAAAGGCCATCTTTAGATTTTGACCAAAATTTGTATACGTATTTCCAATATCCTTGTTAATCCAGGTGCAAATTTTTATATCCGCCCTTTGTAGCGTTTCTCCAGAATAAAAGTTCAAACACGATCGAATTTTTATCTCCTTTGCATTCTTTCGAGGTTTCTTTCGGGAATCAACTTTGTATAAATAGGAAACTGACAACAAATCTCTTTAAAAGAGTACAAAATAGTAACCACCCTTATATTGCACCTCAAATACTAATTAAAACGTGTCCGAAAATCTTGAAATTTAACGAAGTCAAATTCTTAAAAGTAATACATTCCCCTTTGTTTGCCCCATATATTTATTTCACGGTGAGTACAAATAACTCTCGAGCTAAAAATACAATGAAAAGTCCATTTTCTCCCTACTTGAAAACTTGAAAAAAGTGGATCCTGAAAAAGACCATATGCAGAAATCAATGTCATGTGGTTTATACGATGCATAATTATATATCTAATAATACTCCCAAATTTTGTTTCCGCCCATGCTCTCTGAGGATGGCTATATTTTTTCCTTTATTATCATAGTTTTGACCATCAGATAGAGTTGGTTTTAAAACAATGTTTTATGAATTAATCAACGACATTTATATATTTCTCATATATATGTTCCGTACAGCGGTTGTTCCAGCATAAGATACATAGTATGTAAATGTAAAAGAAATACCGCAAATATTAGAAATTTGATTTTTTTACCGTGGCTGTGTCATCACACGTCTTGTTTATTTGAGGAGATGGCAGGTAACAAATTTACAGGGGAGACAATTTTTGTGAACTACTTCCCCGCCTGTACTGTGGCTTTTTCCTTAATATATAGAAGCTGATGTCTTTTTCTACAGACACAACGGCATTTATTGTCAATACCACAACAAATTGCCCAAATACTTGTGAGCAGGGCGGGAAACACTATTGCTACCCAATACCATGTGTGAAACCACCATGTGTTGACCCAATTACTCCAAAGGGTGCTTGTTGTCCAATGTGTCCAAACGGTGAGTACTCGTATATATATTTATCAGCCTTACTTATTGTTTCAATTCTATCAATAGTCGTGTCTAAATTGGAAAATACAGAAACAGAGGATTTGTCTTCATTGTGTAAAAAAATCTTTTTTTTTGTTGTTGTGTATATTTAACAATAATTTAGATACCATGTCTGAATCACAGAGAAATTGTTGGAAGTTGTTGGAAATTCATAATTGTATCCTCAATGCTTTAGAGAACAAAGCTGTTTGTTGCTTTGTATTAGTTTGGCATTTGGGATTGTTACACAAAATGAAGTCTTATGGCTTAGGAGGTAATTTATTAAACTGGTTCCATAGCTATTTGAATGAAAGGAAACAGAGAGTGGTTATTAAAGAATCATCGTCTTCACTAAGTAGCATCTTAGCAGGTGTTCCTCAGGGATCTGTATTGGGACCTTTGCTTTTTGTTATCTATATTAATGATATTGCTGAAAATCTTATTTCATTAACTAGATTGTTTGCTGACGATACTTCTTTCAGCTGTTCAGATCATGACCATAATCAAATTCAAACTGTTATTGATCATGACTTGAAGAAGCTGGACGAATGGTCGAGCAAATGGCTTATGTCATTTAATCCTGATAAAACTGAAATTATGTTCTTTTGTAATACACAAGAACCAGAACTTAGTTTCACATTTAAAGATAATACTATCTCTATTAATGAAACGCATAAACATTTAGGGGTTACTTTTAGCAAAGATGCGAAATGGACTAAACATATTGATAATATTGTGCAAAGTGTTTCTAAACATTTAAATGTTCTTCGAAAATTAAAATATAAACTCAGCAGGTCAAATCTAGAAAAATTGTATTTGGTTTACATTAGACCTTTATTTGAATATGCCTGTGAGGTCTGGGATAACTGTGGTATCTGTAATTCAGCCAGACTCGAACAGCTACAGCAAGAAGCCGCGAGAATAATAACTGGGCTACCTATATTTACTAAGTCAGATATTATTTATGATGAACTAGGGTGGGAAACTCTAATAAGCAGACGCAAACGACGAAAATTGCAACTGTTTTACAATATTCAAAACAATAATGCTCCGTCTTATCTTTGTAACTTAATACCACCCAAAATACAATCTACCTCAATATATCCGTTAAGAAATGGGGAAGATATTATGATTCCCTTCTGTAGATTATCCTTATATTCCTTCCACTATTAGGGAGTGGAATAAATTGGATCAGACTATTCGTAATGCAAATACATTGTCACAATTTAAAAGTTTTTTTGAAAAAAATGTCTGATGGATGCAGTGTTCCAAAATATTATTCTTACGGACCTCGAAAACTAAATATAATTCTTACTCAGTTTAGATGCTCGTCAACATTTCTCAATCATGACTTGTCTAAATTCAATATTATAACAGATTCATCTTGTAGCTGTGGAGCCAGTTGTGAGGATTCATATCATTTCTTTTTTATATGCCCGCGATATCAAATTCAAAGGACCATTTTATATGATAATCTCAGCTGGTTACCTGGAGATATTTATGTGGATCTGAATCTTTTGATAAAAGGCTCGTTGGAATTAACTGATGAACAAAATGTAAATGTTTTAAACATGTGTTTGAATACATAAAAAGAACAAGAAGATTCCTTATTACATAGTTAAAATATATTTCGTCATATAAATATATGACGCGGACAGCAAACCACACACATCACAAACATTTTTAGGAAATTTAGTTTAATTCCTTTATAATTTTATATGTGAAATATGTACTATAGATGCATGCTTTGAAATGATATGTATTAATATTGTAATATATGTTATATAGGAGAAGACTCCATAAGTTTGTTTAACTTGTGTCTAATCCTGTTTGCAATAGTTATGCAAAATAAATACGTTTAAACTAAAC